>JANHZT010006178.1:331873-343696 GCA_032468215.1 Stegonotus admiraltiensis
AGCCGCTGAGAGATCTAATAGGACCAGGATTGAGGAACAACCCCTATCCCGAGCCCTCCAGAGATCATCAACCAACGTGACCAATGCCGTTTCCGTGCTGTGTCCGGGTCGGAAGCCGGACTGGCGCGGGTCCAGATAGACAGATTCATCCAGGTGCCGGGGAAGCTGTCGAGCCACCACACTCTCAACAACCTTCGCAACAAATCGAAGGTTTGAATTATCCTCTGAAGTCTGTGTCTGTCTTGCTGGGTTGCAGAACCAAACCAGACAGTTATAGAGGTGCAAATGACTCAATAATTCCTCTGTAGAACTGGATCAGCAGCTGCTTGGGCAGTTTGAGCTTTCTGAGTTGGCGCAGAAAGAACATTCTTTGTTGTGCTTTTTTGATGACGTTTTGATGTTAGGTGTCCATTTTATGCGATATGGTAGAACCTAGAAATTTGAAGGTCTCTACAGTTGATACTGTGTTGTCTAGTATTGTAAGTGGTGGTAGTGTGGGAGGGTTTCTCCTAAAGTCCACCACCACTTCTACAATTTTGAGTGTGTTCAGTTCCAGATTGTTCTAGTCGCACCACGAGGCTAGTTGTTCAACCTCCCATCATTATTGTCTCGAATGAGACCGATTGCTGTTGTGTCATCTGCGAACTTCAGTAGTTTAACAGATGGATCATTTGAGATGCAATCATTGGTATATAGAGAGAAGAGAAGTGAAGAGAGCACACAGCCTAGTGGGTGTGTGTGTGCTAATTGTACAGGTTTCTGATGTGATTCTGCTTAGCTTCACCTTTAGGCTGTCTGAAGCCTGCTGAGATTATTCTGCCATTTCTCAGGTCCCTGTTATTTGCCTTTCTTCACAAATTGTAAGTTTCTAATTACAGCATGATGGCAGGGCAGGGCTAAGTCATATAAGGATAGAAAGTATTCTGGATGTAATATGGAAAGCTAATGGAACACAGACACAGACAGAATGGAAGAATCTTGCAACATTCCACAACAGAGGAAGCAGGATACATCATCCTTGTTTAGCAATGGCAGCTGGGATCAGGAACTCTTCTTTAAGCAATGCGGTAATAAGACACCACATTATGTAACTATACTTACCTATGGCAGGAGTTCCAGCAGTTCTAGTTGTTAGGCAAATACTGTGTGGTTGCAGTATCCTGAGGTCACACAACAGCCATTTGCAACCATTCGCTGGTCTTCCTCATTAACTTTGCTTATCAAAAGCTGGGAGTGAAAGTCAAAATAGTGATCACTTGACCATGGAGATAGCCACATATGTGAGGACCTGTTGTAAGTCCCTCTTGCTATCATAACCTCAAATGGTTGCTGAACAAATGTTGCTGAACAAAGTCCTTAAGCAAGGACGATTTGTATTCCTGACTAAAACTGGCTTTGAAGATAAGAGCAGAACCATGACAAATCCCTTTTCTGAATTCTCAGTTCCCTAAAGTGTTCATGCACAGTGAACAGTGATATAAAAAATTGGTTTAGAGATCTAAGAACACAATTAGGGACAAGTTACTTCCTCACTGTCCCTAATATCATTCAACAGGGTAATCAACATATCTTCAAGCCGTGAAGAGATTTTAGTCAGATTAAAATAGATCCAGAAAACCAAATTCTTCTATGAGTGCTCAGACATTTTCTAATTTGGTTCATTTTTTTTTTGCAAACTAACTTGAAAAGGCTACAAAGAAATTGTATAAATTTGGTGAAAAATATAATTTATGCCATGTGAATGGGATGTATCCATAAGAGGAACAGACAAAAAGTTGCTGTGTCTTTGATAATGGGAGTTGTCCTGTCACTGCTTTCTCAATCAGATTGTCGAAAAATGACAGATTTGACTCCAGCCAAAAAACTCATTCTAAACAATAACAAAAACCTGAGTTAATTTAAATAAATGAATACTATGCCTGCAAATCCTAAACTATTCCTGCTTCTGAAAGTTACCCATTCAGCAGAAAATCAGTCAAATTCCAAATACTATGTCTGAAAATGAAAAGGGTTTTTCTGGGGATGGTGGTGGTGGAAGGCGTTGATAGGCAGACATCTCAGAGATCTGTCAGACTTTTCTGAAAGGAAAATAGCTGCTTTTTAGAACTTACCAAATGTGTCTGTTTTTCATTCCAGCCAAACAAGGTGTTTCTTGTACATTTATGATAAGCAATTTGCTATGTGGGAGAAAGAAAAGGAAAATCTGCCTGGTTCTGTAATCTGCAGACATTTAATGCAGAAGAATTAACTGTTGAACAGATATTTAGAGTCTTCAACCAGAGACAAGATGACTAGCATGAATTCCCATAGATTACAGATTTTTTTCTGGCATTATTAGAAGAAACAGCTTCCCATAAAACTGATTTAGAATCAGGAGTGTTTAAACAGGCAAGAGCACAGCCACTTGATAAATGTTTAAATTGCTTTCTAAAACAAACCCTTTCTCCTCGTATATCCACAAAACACAAAAAAGGCAGCTTCTTGATTTAAAAGTCTTTTCAAGCTAAAATATGCAAATATTTATGGCTAAGGGTCATGATTTAGTCTTGTGGCCATTTTAAGTTAGATCAGATGTAATCTTGAGAGTCAAGTTCTGCAAAAGGATATTTTTTAAAATTTGGTTTACTTTTTTCAAACTGATTTGAAAAGGCTACAAAGAAATTGGATATTTTTGTTGGAAAAAAATGCAGTTTATGCCACTCTGATGCATTGTAATCATAAGAAGAACAGATAAATAGTTATATTGTTAGGAATTAATTGTTCTTATTTCATGTTTGGTGCTGTAATAAAACACAGATTAGTATAAAGCCTGGAAAAACAGCTACCAAGTGGAATGATACACCATAAACATATGGGCATTTGTTTTTAAATATATTACAAATTTATATTGTAAAGTGTGAAAGAGAAAGAAATAATCATTTATTCATGATATTATTGTGAGCACTGATATCACAGGTCAATGAACAACTCAAATGTATGTAAAAACAAACAAACCAAAAATTCCAGTGCTAAACTAGTAGGTCTGGACTGCAAAAATTCAGCTGCACAGTAGCAGCAGCCAAGAGTGAAAATTTTATATATCTCTTTGGTGCTATCTAGTGGTCATTTCTGTTTTTGCAACTCAGATCTGGCAGCCCTACATGCTGAGAAAATTTGTAATTCAAATAAACCCTACCAATCCAGGATGCCCTGTGATCAACTTGAGTAGGTTGGAATGAGAGAAGGAGAATGAGAATATTTCAGTTTCAGGAAAATGTTGAACTTTGTTTTCTTAAATTTGTTATTCTCCAATATGTGGTGTGAGAAAATTATTACAGATCCAGTGGGAGTAATCTAACCTCCATAGTAGGCATGCCTTTGATCTGAGGAATAAGGTGAAAACTGTATTCTGAAAAGTAGGAAGGTGAAAACAAGAAACAGAACCACATCCAGAACTATAATCAATTCAATTTCAATTTTAAATTGAATCAACATTCATTGTCAGGAAATACAATTAACATTATTGATTCCTAAGTTAACATTATTGATTACTGTGTATTTAAGAATTTCACCCTGTTGTCTCTTTAAAAATTATAATTTTGTTGCCACTTTTGGAGGTGATTTGGAAGCCAAACTTCTTTGGCGACCTCATGTTGTCCTAAGAATTATTCTACCTTTATTATGTAGGGGAGCTCCAACAAAAAAGTTCTCACTTCTAGCTCTTGGAAACACCTGAATTTCACTTTCATCAAAGTTTGGTGATATTTTCTTTTCAGGAGTCTTCTTCTTTACAAAAGGTCAGAGCAAGAACCACAACTATTCTCAGACTCAAATAAAGCCTGTTATGACCGTTTTTCACACTTACGACCTTTAGTATCCCCACAGTCATGAGAGGCCGGGTGAGGTCACACCCACCCAGTCACATGACCACCCAGCCACGCCTACCCAGCTGGTCCTTAGGGCAGAGAACTGGTTGTTAAATTATTTGAATCCCACCACTGCCTGTCTCAGCAAAAATTGTGAGAAATTGAGGTAGTTTTTAATTCAATTGATGAAAAATTTCTAATTTGGCCTATCCCCAGTTCAAAATAATATACAAACTTCTTGTTATGGTACATACTGTTGGAGATCTCAGTTCTAATGAACAAATAAAGATATCATGAACTGAAAATATCATATTTAGACATGATATTAAGAATCAGATTGACTGTTAGAGGGAGATGGGTTGGTCAAAACAAAGATGATGGGCACTATTTCTCACTCTTTGAGGGTAATTTGTTCCAGGCAACATGGCCATTTTCATTAGTTTGGACCCTCACCCTCCTGAGAATGAAGATTATGTCAGTATGGCTATGGGAAACTGGGAGGGAGGATTGCATGGGGCATGGGTGATATATAGTCATAATAACATTCCTTTCCCAGAGAGTCAAGGACATCTTGCCCTGCACCTGGAGGCATGGAACTGGGAGGCGTCTCCAATTGGGATGGTGTTTTGATTGGACCATGTGATGGACATTTGGGTACTGTGCATCTCCAGTTGGGATGGTGTTTAGATTGGACCATGTGATGGACACTTGGACTTTCCTTTGGGTGGGGAAAACCTGGAAATGTTCAGATTAGGATTTTCCCAGATGTGCCAATATGATATCTAAAATGGAACTTTGAGGAACTTCAAGCCTCAGAGTCTTCTTTCCCTGGGGGTGTTACTTGGAATCCTGACAGATTAAATAAAATCTGATTGCCAGTCTGGTTGGAGTTTATTGATGGAATGAACACCATTTTGTCCTTTGTGAGGCAATAAAATCAATTGGTTGATCTTGATAACATTGATCTGAAATAGTGAACATGTGCCCTCTACTTTTTTTCTAAGTAGTTAAATGAGATTTTTAAATGGCCTGGGTGTTGTTCAGTTTTTTTCCAGGTGAAGATATTCAGTATTAACGTGAAGTTGCTATTCACCTCCATACTTCTGAGCTTGTCATAGATTTGTGTGTGTGTGGGGCGGGGGATGGATTTGGCCACACACAGATATCCTTTTAGTTCTGGAACAAGGCATCAATTCACAGTCATAAATTACATTCATAAATATTTAGTGAACTCCTGTGAACGTGTGTGTTTTTAATGAACTGGAGAAAAACCTGGACCTAATGCAATGCAGCACTGGTAAAGGAAAGTAATTCATATTTTAGAGAAGAGGAAAACCACTTTTACTTGTACAAAATCTCCTTCAGACATCAAAGCATGTTGGGTTCTTTGTAAACAAACCTATCCTATATAGGAATACAGAAAGAACACTGCTGGATCAGTTCAAAATCCTCTCTTGATATAGCATTTTGTTCTCACAACAGTTAACCAAAGTTGTATGGAAAATCCAGACAGCCTATTTTCACTCTAATACATCTCATATGTGTCCTCCAGCAGTAGGAATTGAGAGACATATTGGCCACTATGGAATTGATGTAATAATTTTTTTCATGATTAGTAGTCATCAGTTTTTACCAGTTTTTTTAAAGCTGCCATATTGTTGGCACCACAGCATTTTGCAATGAACATTACCTCTTCTACCACTTCCTCTCTTTGATGAAAAAACATTATTACATACAAAAGAATGTTTAATTAAAGACTTTGGGGCTATGTTCTGATAAGCTATGAATGGAATACGGAAGCATTTGTAGCTATGTGCACAAGTTTATTGCATAACTCAACTTAATAAATTGACTTAGTGTAACCATAGTGCACAACTGTACTATATAATCATAAGTAGAAATCATGAATAAAGTAATTATTGCCTAATTGAAAGTATTTATTTAGTTTACAATCATATAATATATTTACAATCATAAAATTAATCCATTTTGTATATTATTTACATACTATTAAGAGCACTTAAGCCAATTATATTTAAAATACTGAAATAAAAATTTCTTGCTTGTACCTATGAGGCAAAGCTCCTTCCCAAGGCAAAGCTCCTTGGGAACAACATTCCATCATTGGACAGACACAAATAAAATTTCATTTTCTGTGATCGGTATCTACCTCTCCTGAGATACAAGAAGTTGTTTGATATGGGTTTCAGTAGATGACAAATATACGACAAATGTAGTTTGGAGTAAATCAAGCGATGTAGCAGAATCAAGCATGTAAGAGACCATGGGTTCTTCCATTTACAAATCTGTCTTCATACACTTCCTAAGGAATTAATCTAAGAAGCTTCTAGATAACATTTCATGAAATCGTTCATGAAATTTTAGAGAAGAGTCTGAATGATAATGTCTTTTGTTTGTAAACATCTTGTTTTCCTCCTGCTGTTACAGGTTTTTCCTCATCACAGAAAATCTATGAAAAGATAGAATTCTTATACAATATATTTTGACTAGTAAGAACTGCTAATCTGGAAGTTTTCAGGACATTACTTTTCTACACAATAGCTGTTATATGAATCCTGAGAAAGCATTATCTTCTCATATATTCTATGATTAAATAAACATACAATAATACCCACAAAAAATAAAACTGTAATTTATCCCAAATTTGTGGCAAGAGAGACGTCTTAGAATTTGTCTAAGACAGAAAGAAAAAAAATGAATATGGAAGATGGGTATAATTATAAGGGAAGGTGGGGGTGGAATCTTCTGAATGCCATTTACAAGAGTCTGGAAAACAGGTGTGATCAATTTTCATGGGCAGATACAACTTCCTGCACTGCTCAGGTAGAGGTAAAACTCACAGCCCAGTGAAAACAATCATTTCTTTTTTCTTGAGGCACATAGCTATTTTGCTCAGGGTCCTGTATTATTTTCATATGTCCATGCCTCAGAGGCTGGGAGCAATGGAATTGATGCACAACATCAGATTATATTACAAATGCAAGACTTTTAAAGAAGCCCAGAAACTCACCCCCCCTGCTTTTTTTTCATTCCCATGAAGTCCATGACAAATGACATGCCTTCTACTCAAAAGATCTGTCACTTAAATTACTGCTTTGTAAATAGGAATGCAGCATGTTTGGCAACCACAAAAGCATGAAGCTGACCGTGGAGAACCATGGAGAATAAAATTAACTGAAGTTCATTTTCTTTCATGTAAGTGTTGCTGGAGGCAAAAACAAGTTAAGTACAACCCCCTCTTCAGACTACAGGTACAAAAACCAGCTACTCAGGAAGTGAAATTTAGTTTAGCTTTATCAGCAAACTAGATGATCAGGTGGTATCTACAGCTATCTTCTAATGTTTCATTGCTGCTTGGCCTGAAATTGCCTCACTTCCCATTCAAATGAATATAAGAGTAGAAGCATCACAAAGTTTTAGCTCTTTAAAACAATGATGTATTTTCCTGGGCTCAGGCAGCTGATTTCCTTCAAGGGGATGAGTCACAAAACCTTACATCTTGAAGTTGCCCTTGGGTGGGTGTCCGAATAAAAAGGATAATTTAATTTAATTTAAATTTTATTTTACCTTTCTCTTTTATTCATCATGAACTGGAGTTGAGATAAAGGCAGTATCATAGGGACATGGCAGAACAAAAGAGAATGTCAAGGCATATTTTTGCTCTGATTAGGTCCTAGTAGAGAAAGGCCCTGTGATTCTTATACTATAGCTCAAGACTGATACAAGGGAACAGTTAAGTCAAAAGGAAATTAGACAAAATGAACTCTTTGAAGTCTGCATTTGATGCAGGGGTGGGTTCCACTTACCTTTGCTACTGGTTCGCAACAGGAGTGTGCATGTGTGCAGAAGCTTCTACGCATGCGCAGACCATCCATGATGATGTCCAGGCAGGTGGGCAGAGCCTCCTGCCACTGTTACTACCTGTTCTCAAGATCCGGACTGAACCGGTAGCAACCCCCCACTGATTTGATGTAGAAGAATATACTAAAGAACTGGGGATATGATTCAATATAATATCTAAATAGAGAATATTATTCAGGTTGTTTGAAGAACCATCTCACCCCAACGAGATTGGCCCGTTCTATCTGTGCTGGCAAAGGGGGAATGCTGTGGACCCCATCAATCCAGGATTTTTTGTTGACAGGATCAGGAGAAGAGCCTTTTCTGCTTTGATTCCTGCCCTTTGGATCTTCTCACCCACCCTTTTGATCTTCCATAAGTGCCTGAGGATCTGGCTCTTCCAGCTGGCCTAGAACCCTAACAGATGTGCACCATTCTGAAGATGGCTATTGGATTAGGAAAGGCCCTACCTCTCCCCATGCACTTTGTGTAGTCTCCTCCCCAAAATTTACAAACATAGAAATTCTCAATGTGTTAACTTTTGACCTTCATCCCACTCACTGCAATTCAATATTTTTACTTTACTTACTTACTTACTTACTTACTTACTTACTTTATTGATTTGATTTGATTTGATTTGATTTGATTTGATTTGATTTGATTTGATTTGTATGCCGCCCTTCTCCCAAGGACTCAGGGAGGCTCACAACAATAAGAAACAGTAAATACAAAAGTTAAAAGGCAAATTAAAGCAGAATATCCAATAAATAAGGTTAAACGTGGGAATACAAATTCAGATTTAAGGTTTAACTATTTAAAAAGCTACAAAATCAGTTTAAAGTCAACCCAGGCCCACCCGTTGGAAGAGCCAGGTCTTTAAGGCCCAGTGGAAGGTTTGGAGGTCGGGAATTATCCGGAGCTCCAGGGGTAATGTATTCCAGAGGGTAGGGGCTCCAACAGAGAAGGCTCTTCCCTTAGGGGTCACCAATCAACATTGTCTAGCCGAAGGTACCCTAAGGAGGCTAGCTCTGTGGGAGTGAATGGAAGGATACCTGTGGCAGGAGGTGGTCTCGCAAGTACTCTGGTCCTAGGCCACGTAGAGCTTTAAAGGTGATCACCAGCACCTTGAATTGCATTCAGAAGACAATTGGGAGTCAATGCAGACTGCGAAGGAGTGGTGTGACATGGGAGTACTGAGGTATCCCCATGACAACCCGTGCGGCCACATTCTGCACCAGTTGAAGTCTCCGAGTGCTCCTCGAGGGCAGCCCCATGTAAAGTGCATTGCAGTAGTCCAAATGAGAAGTGATGAGGGCATGAGCAACTGTGAGTAAGGCATCTCGGTCCAGAAAGGGGCGCAATTGGTGAACCAGATGCACCTGGACAAAGGTCTCCCTGGCTACAGCAGTCAAATGATCTTCCAAGCTAAGCTGTGGGTCCAGGAGGACTCCCAATTTGCGTACCTTCTCTGAGGCGGTCAACACCTCCCCCCCTAGGGATAGCGATGGAACATAATGGACAAAATTGGGTGCTGGTAACCACAGCCACTTGGTCTTGTCAGGGTTGAGTCTAAGTCTGTTTGTCCCCATCCAGACCCGTATGGCCTCCAAGCACCAGGACATCATGTCAAGGGCATTGTTTGGGGTGATGCGGGGTGGAGATGAAAAGTTGGGTATCATCAGCATATTGATGATACCGCACCCCGAATCACCAGATGATCTCACCCAGTGGCTTCATGTATATGTTGAACAGGAGAGGCGAGAGAACCAACCCCTGCAGCACCCCACAAGGTAGGGGCCTAGGGGTTGACCTCTGCCCCCCTGCCAGCACAAACTGCATATGACCTGAGAGGTAGGAGGAGAACCACTGAAAATCAGTGTCTCACACTCCTAACCCCCCTAGCCATCACAGTAAGATACCATGGTCAAGGGTATCAAAAGCTGCTGAGAGGTCAAGTAAGACCAGGACAGAGGAGTAGCCCCTATCCTGGGCACACCAGAGATTATCTATCAACGCGACCAATGCCATTTCCATGCTATGACCGGGCCTGACTGGGCCTGAAGCCAGACTGAAATGGGTCCAGGTAATCCATTTCATCCAGGAATTGTGGGACTAAAATGGGTCCAGGTAATCCGCTTCATCCAAGAATTGTGGGAGCTGATGCACCACCACTCTTTCAACTGCCTTTGCCATAAGGCGAAGGTTAGAAACTGGGCAATAGTTCTTAAAGAGAGCCGGATCCAAAGCAGGCTTCTTGAGGAGGGGTCTCACCACTGTCTCCTTCAAGGCAGAGGGGAAGATTCCCTCTCTCAATGAAGCATTAATTACTGCCTGGAGCCAGCCTCATGAAACCTCTCGGGAGCTTCGTGTAATCTCTCGGAAAGTTGAGACCAACCAGGAGGGACACGGGTCCAGCAAACACGTGGTGGTGCTCAATCTACCCACAATCCGGTCCACATCATCAGGAGTCACAGGCTCAAACCCGTCCCAGATAACATACTCAGGACCAGCCCCTGTCAACGCAATGGGCCCTGCCCAGTCAGAGTCCAAGCTCTCCTGAATCTGAGTGATTTTATCATGTAGATATTGAGCAAATTCCTCAGCCTTACCCTGCAAAGGATCACCCCTCACTCCCACATTAAGAAGGGAGTGAGTCACCCTAAACAGGGCGACCAGGCGATTGTCCGCAGATGTAATAAGAGCAGAAAAGTGTGAACATTTTGCCGCTTTTATCGCCACTAGGTAGGACTGAATATGAGTTCTTAACTGTGTTTGATCAGATTCGGACTTGCTAGTCGTCCAACAGCACTCTAGGCATCTTTTCCAGTGCTTCATTTCCCGGAGCTCCTCAGTAAACCAAGGGGCAACCCGGGATCCATTCCGGGTCAAAGGCCATAAAGGCACAGTTCGGTCCATTACTGGTCCATTACTGTTGTTATTTTTGCTTAATTATTTCAATGTGTAGTAAGGCAAAATGGGTGGAACATAAACAAACAAATAAACATTGCCAGAATTTATTTAAATAACAGGACATAACTAATTGGATTTTCTCTACTTATTGTCATAAAATAATAATTGATATTATGATTCATTGTATTGTCAAACAGTTTAGACTAGATTTTGCATTTTTGTCCACCTATGAAGTCCTTCCCAAAGACCTGCATTTGGCAGATGTTCTTTGATGGTGCTAAAGGGATGGTCACACAAGATGCGATTTGTTCCAAGTAAAGCTGCCTTTTGCAATGGACTGATGGTGATTTTGCCAGTGCTAATGGTGACCAAGTTGTTTTGAGATTGAACCCAAGGTGCCTATTACTATTGGTACTACCTTTGCTTACTTTTGGCATAGTCATTCTACTTCTACATGCAGGTCTTTGTATTTCATTATCTTTTCCAGTTCTTTTTCTTCTATTCTGCTTCCTCCAGATATTTAATGGGGAAGAGGATCCCCCCAAAACAGAAACAAGTGATATTTATGTGTTTTTGGAAGAAACCATCAAAAACCTCATTTTCATTTCCTTTAGGATTAATTTCCAGGTTTATGCTTCTGTATATGCTTCTGTAGCAGCAAGGAAGGACAATAAATTATGGATGGTCACAGGGACCTCACTAAATTGGGCTGTTGGTTATTGGGCTGCAGTAAGTGGAACAAAGGTCTAAAGTTGATCATTGGGCTGCAGTGAGTGGATGAAGGTCTAAACTTAACAGAGCTGGGGTTTTCTATGTTTATACATTTTGGGGAGAAGTGCTTTGTTTCACCCTCCCCCATGTTTTATAAAAAAACCCCACTAAGCCTATTTTTGAGTTTATATTATTGATTAAAATGTCAGGCATGATCAAGGGAAGATTCACTGAGGCATATTGCTAGATTTCTCCATCTTGGGGACTATCACTATATGCCAAATTTATATCAGTATTGAATATAAATGTGCTGATGTATTCTACTGTATCTCATTGCAGGTCCAGATGCTGATACAGTATAAATAAAGTTTGTTATTATTGATACTTCTTCATATAGTTACCACTTCTTCATATAACTGTCAATCAGTGGTGGGATTCAAATAATTTAACAACCGGTTCTCTGCCCTAATGATTTCTTCCAACAACCAGTTCACCA
>JANHZT010006178.1:349481-360047 GCA_032468215.1 Stegonotus admiraltiensis
AAACCCAATTTAAAATCCTCGTTTAAGCCAGCCCTGCACGATGAAATAATAAGGTCTTCAGGGCACAGCGAAAGGTCTGGAGATCGGGAAGCTGATGTATCTCCAGAGGCAGCTCATTCCAGAGGGCAGGAGCTCCCACAGTTGTTAAGCAAAGAGGTTGCTAAATGAAAACGTGACTGTTCTTTTGAATTTACTTAAATTTTCCTTTGCTTTCCAGACTAGTGAAGGTTGCAAATATAAATACGTTGTGAAATTACTTTTTCATCACTGTTCTAAATGTGAATGTTTGCTAAATGAATCAGTAGCTAAATGAATACTATCAGTTAATAAATGTTTGCTGCCATTGGAAGAAAGATAAAACAGAATACTGAATAAATTTCTGATCTACTGCCTTATAACAATGGGCTATGTTGTTGATCATATGTATATGAGGAACAGATCTTAATTTCAATGTTCAAATATTTATTCTAAAATAAACCAATCAGAGAACCAGTAGCTTTTTAAATGTTGCTGAATTGTAATTTTCAGCATTTTTCTGGATTGTCTTTTCCGGCTCAAATTATCATGAATTGTAGCTCTATTTTATTACTATTTAAAAATGTCTAATATTTTACAAATAGAATAGGAATCTGAAGGACCACCAAATCTGAACTAGATAATTGCTCAGGACCAAAAGGAACAACTACCCTTTTCCTATTCTCAAGTACCCCAAAGTAGTTGCCATATTGGAATTCCCAGTGCAGCTTTCCCCAAAATATTGCCCAATAATTGGATTGGGACTAAGATTATCAAATCTAGTGTCAATTAATTAAAACAGCCTGAGAAAGACACTCCCTCCCCCAAATACTGTGTTTCCAGGTATATATGGACAAGAAAGAGAGTCACACAAAAGAAAAATATTAATCCTGACTGCAAAGGGAAGTTCTGACTCACTTTATATATTTCTTTTTCATAAGAGTTGTGGAGAAACATTGCAGATGATGTCATAGCAGCTGCTGATTGCCTGACGGACAGCTTCCGCAGCGCAACATGAGGCCCTGTGGTGTTCATGTCAAGAAGATTGGCAGTTGAATGACACCAATGAGAGCTGGTCTGCATTCCCTCTGGGAATGCTGCCCTAATTGATAGACGGAATGCAAGGAGAAAGGCTGTCTTTGAACCTGAAAAGGATCAGCGTCCTCCCCCTCCTTTTCTTTTCAGCTTATGCCCCCACTTTCCACAGTTCTTTTTCTATTTCTTCCTTCCTTCTTTCTTCTTTATTTAAAAAAACGAGAGGGGGGAGAGGAGAGAGGGCAAGAGCAAGGCATTTTGTTCTGCAGCAGTTACTGAACTTAATGGAACTGAATGTCTTTCCCCCCCGCTCGCAATCTGTCAGTCAAAAGCCTGAACTGTGGGGCTGCTAAATGAAGTCCTTTCAGAGTCAGATGGGGGAGAGACGTGTCAGTCATCCAACAGACCCTGTTGTGTTTTAATCTGTCAGAGGGGTGATAGGGGAGAGCAGTCGGGCAAAGCCAGGGCACATTCCCAGCAGCAGCAAAGGGGCCCAGATAAAACCAGGTGCCAAAACCAACCCCCCCAAACCCCCAACCCCCAACCATCATAAACATTTGCGATGGGGAACCCTCCAGGCACTCAGCTTTGCAATCAAGTGACAGGCAAAGTTTGAGCAAAGTTTCAGCCAAAGCTTTCTTTAGAACAATCCAGAATAGAAAGATGGATTGTAGTTTTGGGATTTAACTAGGTAAATTATGGATTTTAGATTAAAATGTTTTTTGATGTTTAAAATGCCCCTTCCATACAGACCTTAACAATTTGAAAATAGGAATCCATGAGATGAAATGCGTTGCAAGCTATGAAGGTTGGTCTGTCATTTTTAGTTTCTCATAGGAGTTAACATTGCAATAGCAGTATTTTTTTTGCTTGAATTATTTTTCCTATTCTCTAATTCAGGAGTAGGCAACTTTTTACTGATCAAGGGCCATATTTGATAATTTTATTTCCCTGAAACATGTGATAGATGAGAATGAGAACCTCCAACCATTGTAATATATTAACACACGTGTCCTAACAAAGCTTTTAACCTCTAATCTTATAGACAAACCACACCATCAATTCTCAGTGAAAAAAATATGGTACAATCAGAGTCTTTTGGATATAGGGACTAAGGTTCTGGATGTGATCAGCAGTTTATTAGAGCTATTGTTGCTTTACAGATACTATGACAGAATTTAATATTTAAAAGCCACAATTAACTTTAAGTATTGCTTGTTAAACTACCCATAGTAGCCTTAGTTCATCCATAAAGCTAGGAATCAATAATATTTTATAAATTGCTTGGTTTACACATTGTCCATGTATGTTTATTAGTCATCATGATTGGCTATAATGGTTATCAAACATTGATTAATACATCACTCTAAGCCCCAACCAGACAATTATGAGATGAGAACTCTGTATATGAAATCAGTCACTCTTTGTCATGAGAATTATTATTTGACTAATACAGGAAGGATATTGCAACAATCTATCAATTCATTTATAAGTTATTTACATATACACACCAACACATAGATGTTTTATTATTCATTTTCATGGATTTCTTCCCAACACTAAGCCAAGCCCAAAAACTATATTTTGGACTTATGATATTATGCTCTAAGATGTTGTGCTATTGTGATGAATAGAAAATGCTTGTTGTTGATTGGGATATGCTTGCAACTGTTTGGATAACCCCTAAACGATGTTGGGCTTTGGAATAATTTGTTCTGAAAGCCACTTTTTTTTAAATTTTACTTCTCATGTGATAAGCGTAGTGCATCCAGACAAAGTAGAAATCATGGGGAAGAAATGATCAACCCTGATTTAAAAGAAATTCTAGGACCAGACCTATCTGAAATACTGGAAGTAGGAAGAAAGCAATGATCCTCATACTTACTGAATTCCATGGTGAGTGTGGGAGGGAGCCTCACTTATTCTTTCTGCATAAAATTTACCACCATTTTTCAAACTGCAGTTACATCTTGAGCTAATACATTTGGCATAAAATTTTTTACACTGAGTGGGTTTATCTATTTCTTACAATTCTCTCTCCCCCTTCCTAAAGAGTCAGCTTGATCTAATGTCCGTGAAAATCAATGGATACCATCTCTTTGTTTTCAGGGACTGCTTTGATTGAGGTTTGGTATAAGTAAAACGTCTGTTCTGTCCATATGTTGCACTATGGACAATCAAAGGACTCCCTCCACTTGTCGCTTACTGAGCGGAATTATAATATTGACATAATCTGCCTCCTGAGCAGAGTACAGGAAAAGCTTTGGGTGCTTTCCAGATCTCCAGTGTATAATTTGCATTCAGCCACATCTGACTCTAGTGAGACAACACTGGGATGGAGCTTAAACTCCATTTATACTTATTCTGATGGCCTTGTTCCTGAAATGAAAGCTGTTACAAAGAATATATGCTAGCATCTTTATCACATTTGGAGCAGATCTTGACAGGGTAATATAATATTACGCAAGATACTATAACTTTTTGTAGATCCAGTTCTGCAGTAAGACAATTAAGAAATCATTTTGTTCTATTTCAGCCCACCAACAGGGCTACCTTGGATTGATGGATGGATTGATTGATTATGTGTCATCATATCAGTGTTGCCCTTGGTAACACATAGATTGTCTACAAGATCTTATGTTCCCAATCTGGTCTTTTAGATCTTACAATAGTGCACCCATTGCTGCTGTAACTGAATCCATCTACCTTGCTATTGGTTGTTCTCTTTTTATCTTTGTTTTCATCTTTTTATTTCAGTCTGGTCACTTGCACCTTGATTAAATACTCTGTTAAGTATCCTTTGGTGACCCATTTGTGGGGGTTTTTTTTTGCCCAACCATGGTATTCACATGAATGTTCTTCAAGACCAAAGCATAAAAGTATCATCATTACTTTTTCAAAGTCTATTAAATGACAGGAATAATGTGAAACAAATATAGCATGTAGACAAATTATTTTCCATTAATTATTTAAAGTATTGATGGAAGAAGAATGAACATCTTGGATTGGAGACTGTACAGGAATTTTGGGAATGGGTATGGAAAAGACAATGATTCAAATTTGGTAGGGCCATATCACACAGGTGGGCAGAGATATAATTTTCTGCTCCTCCCCTTGCCCTGGTCCCCTCCTCTCCTTTCCCCTCCCTTCCTTTCCTTCTCTTGATGCTTCTCTTATTTTAGACTTCCATTGCTGTTTCCATAGTATTCTCCACATCAAATTTATAGGAAAGTTCAATGAGGCAATGGGAGAAATCACTAAGGAACATTAAAAAGGATCTAGTGTCCACAGATTGCCCACTTCTTATAAGGTGATCCCTTTAATTTACATCTGTCTTTTCATCTGCAGGAAAAGGGTCTTCCTACAACATTCTTTTCATGACACAGGTAATTATTTTATTCCATATGAAAACAGACCATAGGCACCGACTTCAGAACTGAAAGCTGAAGCTTTCTGACAGTTTTGAAATGTATACCATGAACACCGCAAGTAAAATCCATTGCCCTATGGCTTATAACTAGAACACCTTTACTTTAAAGTACTTTAAAGGAAAAATTATGCCTTGTGTCAATAGTTGTCATCTCATTATCCTAGCAAATTTACAGTCACTGGGTTCCCTCCCCCCCACAAATGGATAGGCAGCCACCCCCAAGATATAGAAGCTCAGTCTGCCTAAGTTATTACTACTGCTACCTACCCTTTCCCCACAAACTTCTAAAATGCTCGTTAAATATTGAAGTAGGAAAATTTTCTAAAATATAGTAGTGTCTTCTGCCACCTGTTAAGAAAACTAAAATGAAAACACTTTTTTGAACATCTATGCATTACAGAAAAAAATGGACAGGTACAATAAAAATGCTGTGCTATATTTGTAGATGTACATATTAAATTTATATACAATCTAGTGCTTCCAGGTTGTTTGATTACAACTTCCAAAGCCTTTTATTTGTCTCCATAGTAGCAATGACAAATGAGAGCTGGCTGAGTCCTGGACATCTTGAGAACATGAGAATCTATTCAGGCCTAGATTTACCTAGTTGACATTCAATGTCAAATGGTGGCACATCCATTCTAAATGAGTCACTTTCTGAACAAGATTGCAGATCAAGTCAGCCTTTCAATATAGAGGCTGTCTGCTTCCATACCTCAAGATAGCACCCTTCACCATGGCTAGTAGCCACTGAAAGCCCTGTTTTATTGGAATTCGTGCAATGTCCTTTTAAAGCTATCTGAGCTAGCAACCATCATCATATTTTATGGCAACATCTTCCACGGGCTTATAATTTGCTGTAATTCTTCTTGGCTTTAAATCTTCTATTAGTCAGGTTCACAAGGAGGCCTTTAATTCTAATGTTAAGGGAGATGTAGAAAAACTACTAGTTCTTGCTTTCTTTACTATGTATAATTTTATAAGCCTCAATCATATTTCTTCATAAATATTTTTTCCTCTAAGTTAAACAGTTCCAACTGCTGAATCTTATCATACAGAAGATACCCAAGTCCCCTGAACCAGGTGTCTGTGTAATCAGAGTCCTGACCCCCATTTTTTATGTGTACACCTCCCCCCAGAAGAGCAGGGCTTTCATCTCATGGTTCTGGCTGTCTTGTGTTTTACCTGTTTTATCAAGCAGAAGCCACTGATTCTAATACAGAAGACAGTTTCTGCATTTTCTCCATCTCAAGATAGCCTTCCTGAAATGTAATAAACAGAACTAATGCTGTATTGCCGATGTTAACTTATTGTAGATTTGTATAAGAATATCATAATACCAGCTGATTTATTATCCCTTTTTCAATGCTAAGGACTTGCTCTTTTCAGAGCTGCTGCACATGGGGTAGATGATTTCATTGAACTACAGTGACTCCAGAATTATTTTTAATTGGCCCCTTATAGTTAGACCACTATTATTTCATAACTGAAGAGTGAATTCATAGCAGTACAATTGTTAATTTTGAAATTCACTTGCCATTTAGTAGCTCAGATACTTTCAGAGCTCTTTATAGTCCATTTATTTTCACCAACAGAAATATTTTTCTGCTATTTGCAATTTTTGCCAACGAATGGGTTATGCCTGAGTGTCAATTTTTTACAAATAAATTTAACTCTTGACTCAGTCCTTAATTTACTTTGGTCATTTGACAAGTAATTTGCTGTGATTCATGAAGGTATGAATATTTTGTATCTGTGGGAATGGAAAGGTAAAGAAAAAAAAATTTAGAGCAGTGTTATATGCTGTAAGCCATATACTGTATGCTGTATGTTGTACACTACCAAGAGTCACTTGTTTCTGAGATGAGCAGCTATATCAATATAATGACATAAATAAACATTTTTGGTGTATCAAACCAGCATGCACGTTTTGTGCTCAAAGTGATACAGGAAAACAGCCATGAAGAGTTATAGCCACGGTGGCTCAGTGGTTAGAATGCAGTACTGCAGGCTACTTCTGGTGCCTGCCTACTGCCTGCAATTTGGCAATTCAGATCTCACCAGGCTCAGGGTTACTCAGCCTTCCATCCTTCTGAGGTGGGTAAAATGAGGACCCAAATTGTGGGGTGCAATATGCTGTAAATCGCTTAGAGAGGACTGTAAAGCACTGTAAAGCGGTATATAAGTCTAAATGCTATTGCTGTTAAAGTCACTTGAAGGTGACATGAGAAGCATATAAATTTAACAAACAAATAAATAATAAATAAATAATAAAATTTTTATAATGTGTCACTGGATGTACATTTCTATTGTTTAAATTTTATAGGATGTGTTCATGCAGTTGACTCTCTGTCTCTTTCTCTGACCCTTTTCCTCCTTATGTGTATCTACCATGCTGATATCATAGGCCTCCCAAATAAGTAAATGTATGGAGCATGTTGCCACTCACTTATATGCTTCAACAATCCTGTTGAAATACCTCCAGAGCAGGTAACCTAATGGTATCAAGGAGAAAAGGGACAAAAGAGAAACTGAGACTGAGGTTATTTCCCCACTAGGAAGTTATAGCATCTTTGAAAATCATCCTACCATTATTGTGCCAAAATAACATAAATGAAGTGAGGCTTCACATTATTTCATCAATGGCTGAGTAATGCTATGAGATGCTATAAGTTACTAGTCAAGAAATGGCCTAAAGGACAGAAAAAATCAGAGAACAAAGAGAAAAATTTATAGGAGAACTAAAAGACATCTTTCCATGGTATCACTGAACCAATCTTCAATAAATAGCAAAGTTTGATTATGAACAGTATAAACTTTTTTTTTAAAATAAAGTACAGGTAATCATTGATTTACAATCACAATTGAGCCCAAAATTTTTATTGTTAAGTGAGACATTTGTTAACTGAATTTTGCCCCGTTTTATGACCTTTCTTGCCACTGATGTTAAGTGAATTACTGCAGTTGATAAGTTAGTAACCTGGTTGTTAAGTGAATCTGGCTGCCGCATTGACTTTGCTTATCAGAAGGTTGCCAAAGATAAACATATGACCCTGGGATGATGCAAGGGTCATAATTTTGAACCAGTTGCCAAGCATTTGAATTTTGATCCCATGATCATGGGGATGCTGTAAAAGTTTAACTCTGAAAAACTTCCATAAGTCACTTTTTTCACTGCTGTTGTAACTTTGAACAATCACTAAATGAACTGTTGTAAGTTGAGGACTACTTGTATGAGACAAAACTAATAGTATGTGCAATAATTTCTTTGAAATGCAAATTTAGGACAAAATATAATCTTTATAACTCTTTTATGTAATATATTGCTCAATATGTATTTGACACATATGGTATTCTAAGTTTTAATTTAAGTGGCAATTTCTTTAAATACTATACAAAATGTTAACATTTCTGTAAGCAACCATACAGCTTTCGGTTTATGGATGTTTTATAAGCTTTCAGTAAAAAATAACAAGGTTATCATCACACACAAATTAGGTGATTGATTGATTATGTGCCATCGAGTAGTTTTTGACTCCTAGCTACCATATAGTTAGATTTTCTCCATGACAATCTATCCTGAAACTGGTCTTTCAACTGTCCTAAGAGTGCACTTATCACCACCATAAGTGTGTCTATACACCTTACAGCTGTTATTCTTTACGATTTCTTTCTATTGTACAAAGCCTTTTACAGACAGCTTTGTTTTCATAAAATGTGTCTGAAATAATTTGAGTATGGTTATTTGTGCCTTCAGTAAGAATTCTGTATTGAGTTGTTCAATAATCTGTTTTTTGTTTTGTTTTGACTGTCCACAGTATGGTTAGGAATCTTTTTCAACATTAAACTTGAAGTTGGTTTTGTCACAACTCTTCCTATTCTTTTTCTTTAAAATCCAACATACACTTCCTTAGATTGTCACAGGGAATGCCATGATTTGTATGAATCTTTTTTCAATAATTATATTAAAGATTATAATTGCAATAGTAAAAACTGAAGGAAAGAGAAAAATAGAAAGAAAAGCTGAAAAGTGCAAAAAGAAGTGATGTAAAGAATAGAAAGAAAAAAAGAAATAAAATGGAAAAGGAAAAGAAACAAAAAATAAGAAAATAGTAAAGAAAAAGAAAGGAAATATATAAATATAAATATCCCATTACAAGTATAAACAATTTAATAGCATTTCCCTCTCTTAAAATACAACAAATCATTTTTCCTTCCCCTATGTCAGTGATAGCTAACCTTTTTGCTGTCGTGTGCCAAAAGCGGGGGGGGGAGTGCGGGGGGGAGCGCACATGCCCAGACCCATAATTCAATGCCCCCCACATGTACATACTGCACATGTGTGCATGACCCCCATGCTTCCCCAGCACGTGTGCCCCTTGCACCCCATTTTGGGCCTAGCAGCCTACCTGAAGCCTCTGGCCCTCCCTACCCCCCGGAGGCCCTCCAGAGGCCAGAAACAACCCATTTCCCAATTTTCGGTGGGCCGGATAGGCCTGTTTTTCACCCTCCCCAGGTTCCAGAAGCTTTCCTGGAGATAGGGAGGGAGAAAACGCCTCCCCCGAGCCTCCACACAAACTCTGTACTTACCTGGCATCCAAAACGGGCTGCGTGGAGACTCCTGGGAGGGGAGCTGTGGGCAAGACCAGCCAAAAATCAGCTGGCCGCCACGTGCATGCATGCTGGAGCTGAGCTAGGGCAACGGCTGGTGTGCCCAAAGATATGGCTCCATGTGCCACCTGTGGCACACGTGCCATAGGTTCGCCATCACGGTCCTATGTCATCAGTTATCTCTAAACAAATCTTTAAACCTTTCCTGTTCATATCCTGATGATCAAAATTCCATTAAGAGTTGCCACATGTATCTATTTTAATCTTGATCAAGTAAACCATCTTTATACTTCCTTTTACTTTTAACCATCTTGATCTTTAGTCCCTTTAAGTAATGTCATAGAACTTGATTCCCCCCCACTTTTTTTTCTTTGTCCCTTCTTATAAAATTGTTTACAGCTTAAAGAAATTCCTTTTGTAAACCCAGTTTGGGAAAATTATTAGGTCACTCTCTTGGTTTGTTATTTGCATATTCCTTTTAGTTAGTAAGAAATAAGCTGATATATTTTGCATATTCAGTGTAGCATCTTTTTCTATGTCGTTCTTGTAACCTGACATTTTTAAATCCTCTTTCAGATCAATATGGATCTGAATAAGATTTTATCTCTCATAAGTTCTTTTAAAGGCAAATCCATCTATACAGAAAATATTCTTAAAATTAACTTTCTTGTCAAAAATTCCTTCAAATGTCCAATATTAAAATATTTTGCTACATTCTATATTTGTAAGTCAAATTTAAGTGTTCTTCTCCTTTTATTGTAATCTTTAGTCCTGCTTTCATCTAGTGTCCAAACTCTAAAATCTCCTCTTATCATTTTAAAAAAAGAGAATTCAAAACAAAAGCATTTTCCTACAGAAATGTATCTTATAATTAACTCCAAAATCTTATTTCAAATACCTCTGAAGTCTTAGTCCACTTGCAACTTTCCAAAATCAAACATCTAATCACCCTCTTGCTATTTGTTAAAAAAACCTGTTAAACTTATATTTAAAACTTATTTTACTGAGGATGGAAGGAAACTTACCCAGTGTTATAAAACATGTTGAGCCAAAGATTCCTAATAGCCAAAAAGGAATTAGCAAGCAATTTCCGAAAGTAATTATAAAAGAAAGTATGTGAATCCATTGTCCTTCTGATAATGCCAACTATGGTTTGAACAAGATGGCTGCTTTTTCACCTTCCAGAACTCTAAACCTGCCACAGAACTTTGTTATTTTATTTCAGTCCACATGACATACACAAGAGTTTTAAGGATTTTATTGATAGTCCAAGCCCTCAATGTTCTACTTGCACCCAACACAAAATCCTACTGAGCCAAGCAATGCAAAGTCTAAGCATAAGGATACCAAATTCAAAAGCACAGGCAATGCAAGAGCCCACAAAGTCCATAATTCAGATGTCAGCACTCAAATTGTACTCCAAATTGCATTTACTTCAGTGCTGACATGAGACAGAAGCAGACAGCAGGTTCTCC
>JANHZT010006178.1:399115-409273 GCA_032468215.1 Stegonotus admiraltiensis
TCTGGAGCCTGGGGAGCGCAAAAAACAGGCCTACCGGGCCCACTGGGCCATCATGTGCCAAAAGTGGGGGGAGCATAGGGGGGCGGGGTGCATAGAATTATGTGTGTGACTCCACCGCATTCCCCCCACTTTTGGCACGCGATGGCAAAAAGGTTAGCCATCACTGCTATAAGTTAATGGCTGCTTATTATTATTATTACTTACATTTTTATACATTTTTATATTTTATGCTTGTTTCCTGGGTTTTAAAGTTTCTGCCTTCTATCCCTTGTTTTCTTTGTATGATTTACAAAGCCCTTTTCTCTAGCATGAGGAACTTCCTGTCTTCAGCCCTTTCACATCCATTTGATTCTCTTACTCCTTATTACAATAATGAGAACTTAAAAAGGGCTGCATATCTGGCAAAATGAGGATGCCTAATCTTGGGGAAAAACATATGTATATATTTTTTTAAATTAAAAAAAATTGGTATTTTCTTGAAAAAGTACTATTATGGAGAGTTAGTAATTGTGTTTACTGCATGTATTTAATGAACAATAATGGTTCAGAATAGCACACAAAGGGGGAATCTTTCTTAGGTTAAGAATTTAAATTCTGACTTAAATTTTGGACGCTAGCCTTAAAACTTGTTTTCTGGTTATTTATCTCACACATTCTCTCAATAGGTTGATACTACATATCAACAAATTGGGGACACATTTGTTGGCCCAATTAATAAAAGAATGTATTAATCTTAAAGAATAGGATGTATTTGTCTTAATACAAGGAAAACTGAAGATAAAATACAAACATGTGAATGTACATTCTTTTTTTTGCTTTGATTTATATGCCGCCCTTCTCCAGAGACTCAGGGCGGCTTACAATGCATTAAGCAACATTCTTCCCCCTATAAAAACAAACAAAACCTCCTTTTGCAGAATGAGTTGGATAGTTTTACTCTTTGCTTATGGATTACTACTGAATCACCATAAGGGGCATTAAAGCATCCTGATCAGATGCATAAATTTCTCTGTATATCATAGCTGTCATTGCTACATATATAAATATTTATTCTATATTATGGTTGTATAACTTACATCTAGCCCCTGAAGATCTCTCAGAACTTTTGAAATCATACCCAAAGTGAACAAGTGAAAAATAAGGGTACAAATTTCCTATCCACTTTGGGACCAAAGGAAAGCAAAATAGATATGTGAATCAGTGGTGGGTTTCAAATTTTTTTACTACCAGTTCTGTGGGTGTGGGTTGGTGGGCATGGCATGACTTGGTGGGCGTAGCTTGGTGGACATGGCATGGGAAGGATACTGTAAAATCCCCATTCCCTCCCCACTCCAGGGAAAGGTTACTGTAAAATCTCCATTCCCTCCTGATCAGCTGGGACTCGGGAGGCAGAGAATAGATGGGGGCGGGGCCAGTCATAGGTGGCATTCTCCAAACTACTCAAAATTTCCGCTACCGGTTTTCCAGAACCAGTCAGAACTTGCTGAAACCTACCTCTGGTGTGAATTCTTGGAAAGCCTTAACACACCTTTATACACACTCCTATATATTTACTGATACACACAAAATGAAAACACTCATCAACATTCCTTTTCATATAGCAAAGAGTTGTATTTCAAGTTCAGCTGCCGGTATATATGTCTGAGTGAGTCCATGTAATCTTTGAGATCACTGTATGGAGCAGGGATAAACCCTTTCCTCCAGCTGCATAAGCAATGAGGCTTATTGTTTTTTTCCTCTGGGTAAAGAAAAGCACACTTTATAGAGACATTTTGAGCCACATAATTTGTTTAACATAATAACTAAAAGAAACAAATGAGGGTCCTCTCAATCAAAGTGCTTGTGACTACCAATCTCTGTGTTGGTCTGTACTTCATTGCTTTCAGTTGAATATACAGCTTGGAATTTGAAGTTGTATTATTGAGTGCTAATGGATGTCTGTGTTGGAACTCTTGATGTCTCTTTTCACTTTCTGAAAAAGAAACCACTTGAAATTGAAATGTTTGATTGCAGCCATAGTATGACGGCAAAGATTAGACTCACCTCTATGCATTCATGGTCCTAGTTCAAATGAGGGGCCCCATACTAAATTTTAGACAAACATGTGGTTTGACTTTACTTGTCCCTAGAAAAATAATACAGTATAGTGTTAATATATGGATCCATACCTAATCCAAGTCTACAAACCAAAGGAAAAACTTTAGCTCTATGTTCACCTGAGTGCACACCTGAGCATTAATAGTTTGTAGCAAGTATGAAGGTAATCCCACCATACAAAATCTATGTATTTTCTAATTTAAAGCTTTACACATTCAATATAAAAGACCGGCTATACGGTAGTTTCTGCATATAGTTTGTTAATATGCTCAAAAGAAAATGTTCAGAGCCTTATAGATTGGAAGATTAGCTAGGTTTGAAACCCAGCTTCAGATCTTATTGTTAACAAAAGTAAGGATATCCTAGACATTTTTTATTTCTTACTTGAACAGGATTTAAATAAAGCTTATGTGTGCTGTTCATACTCCATTTTGTTCAAATCCCCAAGAAACTTTCCCAACCTATACTTTGTTATTGGATGTTTTGTGTGAATGGATACTGTCTAATACGTAATTTACTTTTCAAGAAACTATTTAACTGCAATGCTTGAGAACAGGATTCACAACTGAAAAATATGGAGTGAATCAAGCAACATGGCATTTGCTCAGACAATCAAGACCCTATATTCTGTCAAAGGAATTGCTTTTGAAAGGTGCCCTAAGTATAGAATGTACAGTATGAAAACTGGCCTGGGATCATTTCCTGTTAGCTACAATGAGAGGCAGATTTACCTATAGATCAGCAGGACCTGAGTCAGGCTGATAAATGCTAAATCAAGTTCTGATCTAATGTAAATTGAGTTTCACACTTCCTGGAGAGCCAACCTCAGATTACTGTTATAAATTTTTATGTCATTAAAAAACAGCAACTCAGCCTGATACTTTAATTATTCTTGATCCCGTCAACATAACCCCTGTTACCAAATGTTTATTTAAATTGCTACTATGAAGTCTTTATCTGTTCTGAGTATTTCAGTCTCTTGCATGCCGAAATTTCTCAGTCTGACAGAATAAGAAATGCATTTACATGGCCTAAACTCTTAAGTTGTCTCTTCCAATTAATGCCCACTCATAGAACAATCTGGAAACCATTAGTCAGTAACTCTTCATTGTAATAGTTTGCAGCTGAATATCCAGGCCTTGGTAATAGAAGAATAAAGAAAACTCAGTAACAAGTGCAATTGATTCCATTCAGAATTCCCTTGGTGCTTTGCCATGTTTGGCCTGTTAAGAGGAAACTGGAGAGGTTTCCCCCCTACTTCAATTTTCAGGGCCAGGAAATGAATTGGCAGACATAAGATGGTTTGTGTGCAGCTTGCATTCATTTCTCAGCTGGTCCTTGTTAAAAATGAGACGGTGGGGCTCCAGCATTTTTTTCTTTGCTTTAAAAAAAGAGACTTTATTCGAGTACCTGATAAAAACACTACAGTATCTCAATTTGCCATAGACTAACAACAACCAGAAGCTGTCACCTTCTAAGAGGTGTCCACAGCCAACCTTAATAGTTAATTTGGCTAACAAGAGATTTAATTTGTAGGGTCTTGTTGTAAAAGTTTCTAAACTATTCTGAAAGCAATGAAAATGATGCATTTTCATGAGCATCAAAGCAGACCCCCTCTAACTCATCTGGATTGTAAGAATGTTGGGAAGTTGTAAATTACTTGGCTACATTTTATAAAGTCCCATTTATGACAGATTATAAAGAATTGGCTTGTTTTGCTGGGTGCTGATAGAATAACAAAATATACAACCCACCCATAATGGTTGTTTTAAAGCTTCTGTTTTCAACTTACCCAAAGCAAAGTGTATTCCAAACTCATTATATTTCTTATTTGTCTCTTAGACTCAAGATTTGGAAATCTTCCCCTTCCATTTCATGTCATTCTTTTTTTAAAAAAAGGCCCTAAGATTTTCTCAAAATTATTTTAGGGATATACCTTTCAGTGTTTTTCATCATTCTCAATGATTTTCTTGTTCCATTCATAATTTATAGATATTTTGTCCTAGTGCTTATCATTTTGATTTCCCAAATAATTCGTTCCCCAATACAACTGTCTTCCGAAGAACCGATGACGGCTAGCAATTATATTGGATTTAGATTGGGATCATTCTCTCAGCACAACTCATTTTACATGAGCATGTTGTAGAAATAAAATAAGAGGATCTACCAGCCTCAATTTATTACTATTTTAACAGTAATTTTAATTAAAAATTTCAATTGCAACAATAAAAACTAATGCAAACTAATAAAAGGAAAGAAACATAGAAGATAGATAAAAATAGAAAAAATAATGTAGTAAAGAAAATAGATATAAAGAAATGACTTTCTCTTCATTACAACAAATATAAACAATTTTAGTAACTTATCTCTTTTTAAAATGTAACAAATAACTCTTCTTATAATATCCTACTTTTTAAAGCCTCATCATTTCAGTTCTAATATCAGCAAAATATATTATGGGTTAACAACATATCTACTTTAACCTTGATCAAATAAACCAAAATCTTGATTTTTGGTCCATTCAAATAACCTCCTAGAATTTGATTTCTTTTCATTTCTTTCAGGCCAGCTTCTTTTGTATGTCCAGTGTAACATCTTCTTCTGTATCATTCTTGTGGTCTTTATTTTTAAACCCCCTTTCAGATCAGTCTTAATGTTGACAGGTAAAACTCGTTCCTCTCATAAAGTCTGTCTTCAGAAGCAGACTTTCTTAAAATTAACTTTTGATCCATTCTTCAAAAATAATCTTTATATGTCAAATACTAAAATATTTTGCTTTATTATATATTTGTAAGTCAAATTTAAGTGTTCCCTTTAATTATAATCTTTAATTCCTCCTAACTTCCTCTAGGGCAGTGATGGCTAACCTTTTTGCCATCGTGTGCCAAAAGCAGGGGAAGTACAGGGAGGTAGCCCAAGCGTGTGCCCACAACCATAATTCAATGTGCCTTGCCCCCACACCTGCACGCACCTCCTCCCATTTTTAGCACGTGATGGCACAGTGGACCTGGTAGGCCTGTTTTTCACCCTCCCCAGGCTCCAGAGGCTTTCTAGGAGCCCGGAAACAGCCCATTTCCCAACTTCCGGTGGGACCAGAAGGCCCAAAAATCAGCTGACCAGTGCACGCCACTGGGTGCTGGAGTTGAGCTACGGCAATGCTTGCGTGCCCACTGATATGGCTCCGTGTGCCACCTGTGGCACCCGTGCCATAGGTTCGCCATCATGGCTCTAGGGTCTAATCTTCAAAGTCCCACTATCATTAAAAAAAAAAGAATTCAAACAAAAGTATTTTCCCACAGGAATGATTCTTATAATTAATTCAAAATCCTATTTTAAATGTATCTGGGCCCCTAGTCAGTTGGTAACTTTCTAAAACTGAAGGTTGAATCACTCCTTTGCTATTTACTAAAAAACAACAACAGCAACAACACTTTTAAATCCTTAAACTTTTATTTGAAACCTCTTTTCTAAGGGTTAGGGCTGTCAATCTAATAAATGAAAAACCGTTAGCAAGCAATTTCCACAAATAATTAGAAATAGAATTAGAATTAGAAAAGAATATGAGAACCCAGTGCTTTTTAAAGGCACCAACCATGGTTTGAGCAAAATAGCTACTCCCTCATCTCCCAGAGGTCTTAATCTACCAGGGACTGCTGTCTTGTGATGTCTTATGAGGAACAACTATCTAGAGCACTTGTGGATGGTCTCTTTTGGTAGAGTTATCTTGAGTTCATTATTTCTTACCTGAAGTCCCTGAATTTGTAGAAGAAAAGCAGATATACATATAAATGTGGGATCTAAATTGCCAGCTAGGAACCTTGCCAATGTTTGTCATTTCAATAGTTACAATTTCATATCCTCTTAAAACAAAACAACTAAACAGACAATACCCTCCTTTATTATTTATGGATTGGAATGGGACAAAATGAAAAGGCATTCTGTGCTAACTTTTCAGTTATAAGTATGTATTCATCTATGATCTAGCTAACTTTCAAAAATTATAGAGTGCAATTTCAAAGGCAAAAGAAAATTATAATAGCAAGTATTGTCATTTAAATTGTGTAGACAATTTTTTTTCTTTTTCTCAACCAGCAACTGAGGTAATACATGAAGTTACAGGAAAGGAGTGATATTCCATATATTACCATTTAAAAAAATAATTGTACTTGTTGATTCAGAATAGACACTTTTTGTATTGCTCTTTATTATGTATGATCAAATAAAACAACTCATTGGAACAACTATTTCCTTACCAAAAGAGATATTTCACCATATTCCAAAATCAAAGTGATGCTTCAGCAAAATTTTCTGCCTTTCCTCAGTCTTACTTCTAGTTCGACCTCAACTACTTATTGCTAATAAAAGTATTTTACAGATAACTAAAGAGCAGGTAGTTTGATTTTTCAGAGCATCTGTTAGTTCTGTGCTAATGTCCAATATCTATGCCCTTATCAGTCATTATTAGGAGGAACTGCACTAAATCATCCAGAGATATGAGTGTAGTTATTGCTCATTATAACATAGTTCTAGCAGCCAATGTCCATGTGGAAAATACATTTACTATACATACTTGGGTAGTTATTATCCTATATTTGGAGCCAGATGTGCAGCAAGTGGTCTCAGGGGAAAAACTGTGTTTTCCTCTATCAAATCAAAAGTATTTTCTATTCAGGTTGCAGCAGTTTGTGGATAATCTGACTTGTTAAACACCTTCCTTTACAGTATTAGCATCTTAAATCGTACAGTGAAGTCCTCTTCATATGACATACTGGCCTACACCCACAATAAGAGGCATCATCATGGGAAGCTCAAAGCTGAAACTTCGTTATCAATTGAAATTTGCACATTTCTGAATTTGTCCTGTAATTAATCAAAGAAAAGAAAAAGTGGGATTGTTTGTTGTGAGTAAAATACATATGGAAAACATATTTTAAGAAGTGTCTATATCCATGATGGCGAACCTATGGCATGCATGCCAAAGGTGGCATGCAGCGCCCTCTCTGATGGCACATAAGCAGTTGCCCCAGTTCACCTCCACTGTGCGTGCATGTGCACCACCAGCCAGCTGGTCTTTGGGTCTCTGCTGTGCATGTGCAGGGGGGTGGGGTGCATGTGGGGGGCTGCACATGCATGCACGAGGTTTGGGGTGCGTGTGGCAGGATTATGCATCTGTGGGGGTGGGGCACATGCAGGGGGCCGCACATGCATTGCATTTTGGGGGTTCGGGCACAATTGCGTGTGTGTGCATGCACTTTGGGTTCTTGGTCCAGGAAAGGTTAGCTATCACTGGTCTATATCCTTGCATGTTAAATAACATTTCTCAGTTTTTTCCTATCACATTTGCTAAAGTTATTTAAACAATATAATCTCAAAATGAAATTTCCAAAAAATGTGATTTGGCAATGAGTTCCCACCTTGATGACATTTTAAAAGGCCTTGAAAACATGGCTATTCTTCAGGCCTAGTGATAGATGGATGGGATTGCCTTGTTTTTGATGTTTGCTTATTGGGTGATTGCCATCGTGTAATAATACTGTAGTCCTTATAGTTGTTTTGGTCATTTATTTATTTTTCTATTTGTCTCTTATTTATATTACGTTATTTTTGTGAGTTGCCCAGAGTTGAGTGGCATTAGTGGGAATTAAGAAAGGAAGACAAAATGACAAGCATATAGAAGCTCATAATATATCCTATTTTGACAATCTGTAAGTGTGGAAATGATATGGCACTTGAATCATTGAAATAAAACATAGCCGAACAACTTTCAAGATAAATTGCAATCCTGCAAATAACAGAGATCAAAGATGATTCCTTGAAAATCACTTCAGAAATTAATGCACCTCAGAAATTAATGCATGTGGTTACAGAGCTACAGATTGGTTAATTCTTCCATTAAGAATATCTATGTTGAAATCATTCTACCCTATATGGTTTCAGAATTGCAAAACAGCTTTATAAGCCTGAACTTACGAAGTGAAGTCAGAGTGCTACAGAAAGTTGGATGAATTAAATACCCTCAGTCCAGTTCCCTCTCCCCACAGGACAAATGAGTATAAAATAATGTTGTGATAATAAATTAGGCCACATTACCTACTTGCAAACCCTGATCCAGCCTTCCCTTACATCGTAATGAACTCTGATTTATTGTGATCATTGCTTTGGTATTACAGGTCACTAAATAATATGGTCTGCCCACACATGTCCTCTGAGGTAATAAATATTCCTTTAGGAAATAATTTTCAATGAAGTACTTGAAACGTTGGTTCTGTAGTTTGATGCACACTTTTTGTTTTCAGTTGACCATGTTCCACCTTGCTATCAAAGCTGCAGTGACAGAAGAATAAATAAAAGAATCATTTTTCCTGAAATCCCAGTATATTTAGAAAATCAGCTATAAAGACCAACACTTCTGTAAAAAAAAGTATCACCTTTATTCTTTTCATTTTCACTTTTAATTTGTTAGTGGTAATTCTGATACTTGTGGTTCGATCATAGGAAATACAGTTTTCATGAAAAGACAGGTTACAAGATCAGTTTTAATATAAAGAAGAGCTGCATCAGAGAGGTAACTTATGTTTGCAAACCTGTTGTTATTTTATTTACTGTTGCAATAATTTTATTGCCAAAAATATTTGTGTACAATTTTATAAAAATAACATTATTCCGATCAATGCCATTGGATTTAGCAAAAACAATAGTAAGAACTCAGGATTCATTTGTACAATTTTAAGAATTCAAGGCAGAGATTTTTCATGAATATTTCTAATTTCTTTCTCAAAGAAGAATATACTGTATAGTCACGTTCCTTGTTTCAGATACCGGTAGTTCAGTTCTAGTTCAGATTCTGAACGCAGTGATAAACATGTACCCCTGTGGCAATACTTGAACAGTATATATTAAGTAAGTACTTTTCTTTCTTGAAGACAAAATTTCAAGTCAAGAAAAAGAACTGTTTTCTCTGTTGTGCAATTTTAATGCACAAAAGGAAGATTTAATATGTGTGAATATTTACTCAGGAAATTCTCTACCGACTTTATTTAAAGTGTTAAAACCCAGACACCAGTTCATCACCTCTGGGACAGAAGTGACCAAAATGGTGGTTGTATGGGAAGAAGATTGGCAGAAAGTTGTTTCCCAGATGTTTCTCATTTACAGTCATTCTCCACATCTGTTTTACCTTTCATACAGAAAAATGGATGAAGATATCACATTTTCTTCAGGACTTGAGTGAATGTAATGTGAAGGGTGCCATGTGGACAAATGGCAGCAAAATAATGTGTGAATACCCTCCAGTTTTCTGCTCCTCAAAGTAATATGACACTAAGAGTCTACAATATTTTGAGAATAAATGAGCAATAAAAGAATGAAAGAGAAGACAGGTTAAGGGGGAAAATGTTAGAATGAAATTCTATAGATGGCTTGAAATTTTTGCATTTACCTAAGCAATAAGGAGACATAGCAATAGTTGTATATATAAATTACTTGGGGAAGTAAGCATCCCATTGTTTTTTACCATCGTCACTGTTGGATTTTTATTTTGTTTATAAATGATTTATTTTTCCTTTGTTTTCCCAAAGTATTTTAAGAATGATACTATGCCATCACGTAGCATATTCCCTAGACAGGAAAAGAAGAACCAATGTAGCATAGCAGTTAAGATGTCATATTTAGACTCTAGGGAATCATTACACCTATCCTTAATCTCTTACTGACACTTTCTCATTTGGCTTTCTTTTCCTCCTCTAAAAGCAGGTGTTAAGAAAGACTACATTCATTTTTGAAAGGAATTTTGAAACCAGATTGGAATAAAGATGAGGCCTGTATACAGCCTCATTCTGTAGTTTACCAATCCCTGAAAACATCAGCTAGAATGTACACAATGGAGAGGGTAGTCTTTTCAACATCGTATTTTTATACATAGATTTAGAGCAGGGGTGAAATGCTCCTGGTTCGGACTGGCTCGGGCGAGTAGGTAGTGATGGCGGCGGGCAGTTCGGAGAACCGGTAGCAAAAATCCCTGGCCCCGCCCCCCATGCCCAGCTGAGCTGCGCGAGCCAAGCT
>JANHZT010006178.1:415768-432678 GCA_032468215.1 Stegonotus admiraltiensis
AATAAATAAATAAATAAATAAATAAATAAATAAATACATACATACATACATACATACATACATACATACATACAAAAATGACTTTGCATAGATGTACAAACTGAGAAAGCAAATTTCTAAAAATATGTTCAAATATCATATAGTTTTAAAGGAAGAGTGTGAGAGTTATTACATCTGAAGTTTAAATTTGGTATATTAGCTCACCAAGAAAAAAAGAACACAGTAAGAATATTTTACAAATTGTCATTGTTTTATTCATTCTTTTTTGTCTGCTTCTAATTCAGCTTTTTTGTGAGGTTCTTGACTAACGGGAGTCCTTCAGCTACAAGCAGGATTGTATCATTTACCATACAACAAACATGCTTCTATAGTGGAAATATGTCTTTCAATCATAGGGGAAAACCACAATATATCATTATGATCATTCATATTATCTCTGAGTTAGAAAATATAGTTTCATGCCTAGATAGGATTCTGACACTTAACAACTGCATTGTTTATTTCAATGGTGGGTTGCTCCCGGTTCTGTCCGGTTCTATAGAATCGGTAGTAAAACTGGCAGGAGGCTCTGCCCACCTGGCACGATGTCATCATTGGTGATCTGCGCAAGCGCAGAAGAGCTTGCGATCCTGCTGCGAACCAGTAGTAAAGGTAAGTGGAACCCACCCCTGGTTTATTTCTCTTATAGTGACTGGATCCCTGGTGCCCATTGAAGAAGATAAAAAAGCTACTAAGACTTCCAAATTTTAAAAGCCTGTAGCATGGTATGTGTTCAAGGAATGTTTTCGACCTCTCAGACAATACCACTTCCTTTAGTTAAAGAGATCAATATCTGGTTAATATCGCTACAACAGCCTGCTAAGAATGTTACTACAAAGAAGGATTCTTTCATCTTCCAGATGGCTGTGTGATTGGAAGCTGGGAAAGATCACATTTCAGGTTGTGACTTAATGATTTGGGACAGTATTTATGGTTATTACCTGACAGAGGCCACTGAAGAAAATTAAAGCACAGCCTCATGCTTCATTTATGACAAAAAGCAAATTCTTGACAGTTTGGTATATTAAAGGTGGCATCTTTAGCTCTGGGCAACCTCCAGTCATTTCTTGATTTTTAAAGTAGAGTTACCAAGTGCTGCCATTAAGAGTCAAGCACAGCAATATTAGCCATCAATGTGTGTGCACCGTATGATGCATGTGGTGTCTATAAGTCTCTGTATATGTCTATCTGTGTCCATGACAAGAATTCATATGCTTCTCTTGAACCTATACTTCCTTGCATATGCAATTATACATTTGAGGTAGGCAAAGAACATAATTACCTTTTTTTTAAATCTTTTTTTTTTAATTTGATCCTGGATCTTATTGTTTGAAATATTGTTTCTGAGATATATTGTGACAATTTTATGGTCATGGATAAACTCACTCAGAAGAAAATATGGGGTAATTATGGATGCCAATTCTTCTGGATGTCTTCTGGATATTTAGTGTGATGGTCTGAGAAGATTCAATATCATTTTGGAGAGCAAAATAAAGTGTAAGGCACAAAAAGAAATTGGACTTAATTAAAATTAAGCCTTGGATATGCTAAGTTACTTTAGACTAACCCTATCAACAGGGAATTTGAAATCAGGAGCCTGGAAAACATATCTTTAAACATGATGATTGAATAATTCTTCCCTCATTTCTCTTTTGATACTATTTGGGGGTGGGGAGGATATTTTATATAAACACATCAACTGTTTAGATGCCTGCATATCAGCAGAAATTTGTGAGATTTTAGAATAAAATAAAATTTGGAGATCTTATCATAAAGTAGGAGATTGGACTTGATGGTCTAATAATCCCTTCCAGCTCCATAATCCTTTGATTCCATGAAAACAAATTAGAGTGGTGTGCAGTCTAACCAGAAGCAGTGAACTATAAATATATGATTTGTGGGGAGATATTATTTAGGAAAAATGGTAACATGTGCATTCTCCTTTTAAAAGACTAATTACTGAAACATTGCTGCAATTAAGTATTCTTTTTCTCCAAGAAAATAATTGTATCCATCTGTTGAATATTGCTTGGAGACTACAATTTCTGCATATATTTAAGAAACCATTGTGACTTTGGAAATGTGACTTTGGAAAAGAGTGCAGGAAACACCTTCTTACCTTTATGAGTTTCAAAAGTGGATTTAGATATAAAGGGTGATAAGTGTTCATAGACCGCACTAGATAGAATTTGTTGTGGATAGGTGTGATAAAACAATACAACTATTATTTGGCCTTCAGCAGTACAAATATATAGTAAGCTGACATAAAATAATCTAAGCAGTTGGTGATCTTTTAAATAAATGGCCCTGTCTATATATACCGGTACTCATATATAATAATATTTTATTTAAGCTGCTCAAGTTGAATCCAATCATCCCTATTTTTCATGGAAGGCTGAAACTATAATTTCCACTTTACTAATAAATATAGCTAACAGAATAGAAGAGAACAGTGCTGTAAAATTCACTTCTGCTGATTTTAATTGGCCAGAACGACTGAAGTTTAGGTTGTTTTCTGCTTGAAATTTGCAAGTTGTGCAAGCAAAGTTCCCAGATCTAGAGAACAAATAATCCAACCCCTACATTTGTATGACTAAGAAAATACAATGCTATCCAAATTCAACTTCATTAATATAAGAAATTCAAACAGAAATTTGTGGTCTAGTAAACCAAGGCTCTAAGTCACCAGATGAAGCATTGTTCTGGAACTACAAGATCAAAGCAGAAAGTTTCCTCCCTGAACATTTGTCATTTAATTAAAGCTAAATAACAGTTTTATGAAATTTGCAAAGAGGAGTATGGTCCTGATGTTTTTAAAGAAAGCCATTTATCTTTCCTTAGATGAATATTTATTGAGGTTAATTTCTCTTCCCCTGCCTTATTATATCACATTTTGCCTTCTTGTTTTCTTGGAATATCTCCTTCCAACAAAACATGGCTGTTTATCATAGTTACCCCTGGGATCTGCATCATTTCCAAGGCTGTTTTGGAATAAGAAGCTGTATTTTACTGTGTCAAAATGTAGTCCTTTAAACTCAGCGATCCTGAATGTTTTTGGGCCAATGGGTACATCTGGAATTTTGAAAATGTTTCAGACAATGATTGCCATAGAGTCATTGGCCAATCACAACACAGCTAATACCAGAAAGCAAACTAGTGAAATTCTACTCCTTCTAACTTCACTGATTCTTTTCTACTACCTTAGTTTATCTTTGTCTTTTGTTCTGAGTAAGTGGACACACTTCCTGATACAACTCTGGCCATCCATCTACTTGTTTTCTATGCATTCCTCTGGGATTTCAAATTATATTTGAGGAATTTGCTCTGTATTCCTACATGCCATCTTCATGTTTCAATTCAATTCAAACACTGCTTTCCACAGTGTACTCAAGTAGGGAAGGTAAGCTGTAAAGCAGTAAATCAGGACCTGCTGAATATTGGGATGCATGTGGGCATCATGCTTGGGATCTGATGTTGTTTACAGGCAGAGACAATCCCTTCCCACAGTCTGATCAAATTTATTCTTCCTGATTCTCTTGGGAGATGTTGGGAATTAATTCATAGAAATTATGAGCAAAAATGAGTATCAACTGCTTCCCTTACCAGAATGCAAACTAGCAACATTTTCAACCCATATGGAAGTCACTTGGAAAAAAATTAAGCATGTTTATGTGCAATCAATCAAATGTTCCAGTGAAATAGAAACCTGGTTTATTCAAGTAGCTTCTTACAAAACATTGCATTCGGTTGTTTCTTTCCCTGAAACATTCCTTGCATTTATAATAATCATCACTGAATTATTGCAAATCCAGTACAAGATTTATAAACCAATAAGATAACAGATACCTAAAATACTATTTTTACATGGTCATGTTTTCTAATTAGAATTCTAATTCCAAACATAGAAATATGTAGATAATATGTAATAATATCACAACATGGAGACAAGAAGGACAACTGGTACAATAGATGGTTTCTACAAACATCTAGTAGAAAGTATGTACTACTGAACCCTGCTTCCTACAGTATAAGCAAAGAGCTTGTTCACTTTGCTTAAGGTGTTTTATGCTTTTATACATAAGATAGTTTGATTGAACTGGTGATTCAAAACAGAAAACACAAATTGTGATGTTCTGGGAAAAAAATCCAATAAATCTTCCAAAATCATCCACTAAGTTTACCTTTTTACCCCAATCTCAATGTTATTGCATATTATAATAATAAATGGTTTATTCTACAAACATTACAGGTATTAAGTAGAGATAAATATGAAGATGCATAATGCCCTTATGGGACAGGTGTGACCTCTTTTACCCACTTTAAATACATCACGTGCTAATGCCATTAACCAAATCCTCAACTGTTACCCTTCTTTCCTAAGTATCAGGCTATGCGTATATTCAAAAAGGATAGAAACGTTTTATTTATACAGAGTTAGGTTTCTTTTTTTCAGAAACCCTGGCTCCTTATTTAATTAAATTAGTCTATGAACTATCTGATAGTGTCAGTATTTTTTAGTTCAATGCATGAAAGTACACCAGGAACAGAAGAGGCTTGTCTGGAGGAAAAAATCCATTTTCTTGTCATTTTTATGGCTATGAGAGATAATAAAATCAGGGGTGATATGACTGGAATAACAACAATCTCCCTTCCTGGAGAAGGAGCAAAAAAGGGAGGGAGAAGAGGAGATTGATGCATGAAAGCTCTTGTCTAAGTAAACAATCTGCATACATTTGCATTTGTATGGGACCATTGTGATAAAGTTGTCTTCATTAACATTAGAAGCTGCAGACATATGTTATTTCCCAATCTAGGGTTCCAACAGGCAATTCTTCAGCATCCTGGCTACTTCCGGCCATTGGGTCTGTGTGATTAGATCAGGAGACAGAGCAGCAATTAATAGAGAGGGGACAGAGAGCTTGCCATTAAAGAGAGGAAAACGCTCACAATCAAGGGCAGAAGAGATTCCAAAATTACACTGAAGGAGGTGAAAAGACACTTGAAAAAAGAGTGAGGACAACTGCAATCTGTCAGGCTAATCTTTAATACTAACCTAATGGACATTTTTATGTCATGGGATAAGCTAAAGTAATTCTGTGGGCACCACCAAGCTGAAAAAATGTGCTGCCTCAAGTAGGTTCATGCAGGATTGCTTGCTAATGAAGGAGCAAGTCTTTACATGATAATTTGCAGCAGTAGAACTACTGTATATTTGGAAGTGTAGTCACAGTGTTATAACCTTGCTGATTTTGCATTTCCCTCCCTCCCTTTTTTTCTACACAATGATAGCCGAGGCAATTAAAAATAAACACATTAAGAACAGGGGGAAAATCAAAACAATTTTAGCATCCCCTTTTTAAATTGCATGGTTGAACCTTGAAAATAGACCACACATTCAGAAAACTAGATGTTTTTAGAAATGGATGAAATACCTAAACTATCATCTCACATTGACCATTCAAAAGGTTTAAAAACAAACAAAACAATTTAATATTTCGTTCAGCCCAGTATTAAAGATATAGAGCACTGGCAGAAATAGCTACATATCTATGCAGGAAGTTTCTATGTTTGGACAAATCATAATCGCACCAGGGAAACCATCACCTGGTATATTATTGATTGGTCAGGGTCTCTGTCTGTTTCGTGAGCAGTTTTCAAGCCACATCTGATAATGCCGATAGAAAGTACCTTCAGTTTTCACTTGGGGTCATCATTTAGTTTTGCTTCAGCAATTTTAATGCCTGGATTGTGAATTCATCAGGTACTATTTAACTAAATTTGTTGCTTCCTTTAAAAGTTCTCCAGTATTCAAGTTCTGCCAAAGGCACTCAAGTTCCTGGTCAGGATTTAGTTAGATCAGTTAGTGGAATTCATAATTAAAAACTCAACATCTTCTGTGATTTGAAATCCAACTAATGCTATAGTCCATTGTTCTGCTTTACATTTAATCATTCAATGCATCTTTTACATTGGTGAAGCTAGTTCAATTACGTTACAGTGATTTTCCACAACTTCTTTCTTACCTTAAATTAATTTATACATGTAAATAAATAACATAGTCTCAAGCCATAAGTTAAAATCTTTTCTAAAATTTAATCATGACTTCCACAAATAGAAAATCAGATAATTTAAGATATTTTAGTTACTAAGCAGAAAATTCAAGCAGTATTCCTCCTGGTTGAAAACTTATAATAAACTGGGTAACTGAAAATGTGCTGTTATCTTTGATATATATGAAACTTTATTTAGAATAATGAAGTTTTTTTTCTCAGAGCAACCTTGCAATTACTCTAGAAACCCATCTGAACTGTTCAGTAAGAAGGAAACCAGGTGATCTTGATACATTGGTGTTACAATTTTCCAAGAAGATTCTGTTAATCAAGCCTATTAAATGATTAGGATTTTTTGCCTATATTAGATCCTTTAACTCCAGCCCTTATAACATTTCCCAACCTGTCTTCATTTCTATTGTTTCTGTCTCACACACATAACCTGTGTACATATCACTTTCTGAGTTTCATATTTTTTTCATCCTCTTTAAGCCACTAACTTTCCTGGGAAAAGTACAAGCTGATCAAACTGACAAATTTGGCATTATGACACTATAAGTATTAACATTATATAGATCTTTTCTTAAATTATAGTACTCCCTTAACTCATTTCCTTTGGATGAGGAGAAGAAGCCTCTTCTTTGAAAGTTCCACAACTGTTTTATTAAAAAGTTACAAAATTGTCATGTATAATTGGCACAGGCCATCCAAACTGTTTGGCTGCAAACGGCACTATTCTCCATTCAGTCTGTGTCTTCTGTATCACAAAGTCAAACAATCTGCTGATTGCAACAAGCCAAATATTCCACACAGAGTTTTTCAAAGGAACATTTTCCATCTCGTGCTCTCCCTCTCTCAATAAAGGGGGAAAAAATGAATGCAAGGCGCTAAGCAGCCAAACAACCTTGTGAAATGAATACTGTAATGAGGCATCTGGGAGAGTTGTTCTGAGACTGATGACTTTCAGGCAAGGCCTCGATGCCATTCAGATTTCAAAACAAAAATAAACGGATGACAAAGGAATAGCAGCTGTGGATGCATGAAGTAAATTAGTTGGAGCAGACTTATAATTAAGCATTGGAGGAAGATCAAAAAAGAGTTCCTTTCATATATAACTTAGATCCTGTCTATCACAAAAGCAATTAAACAAAGCATAAACTATATACACTCCACATATGAATTTATTTCCATCAATGTTCTGGAAAACGAAAAAGTCTTTCCTTTAAAAAAAAGAGGAAAGAAAATATAATTATTAGTATTGTCAGGAACCTTTACTAATGAAACAAAGAGAGTAAAAGTAAGATTAAAAGAATGAATGGGGGAGCCATGAGAGCTGTTTGGCATGCTCAGTACACGCTCAGTGGAATTGCACATGTTTTAATAGCAATGAGAATAATTTTGTTTTTGAATGGAGAACATGTTCTTTTTTTGCAGTGGTGGTGGTAGTAATTCAAGAATAATTTCTTAGAAACAAAGAGTAATTGTGAAATAAACATACCTGAGATTTTTAATTTTTACATATTAGAAGAAATAGTTTCTTCTAAGCGATGAGTATTTCTTTTAAATAAAGAAATAGCTTAACCAGCAGTTTGCAGGTTAGGATCATCTGTGGAACTAAGTTATATTTTGTTGACTAAGCCATAATTTATTGAATTTACACAATACATAAAACCAAAACTGAACTTATTATATTATGTCTTAGTGTGATTTGTATTTTTATATATTTCTAATCTAGACTTGTGTTGAATGCCCAACATTTTGAAGTTAACGGATTTAGTTTGGTTATATCTATGATGTTTCTGAGTCTTCTTACATATCAGCCATATCTTTAGCAAGCTTAGCTTAAAGAAGCTTAGTTAAGTCTCCCTGTGGGTATATAATCCATTGGCCATGCAGTGAATGTTGCAGTCGCACAAGCTGCATGTGGGAATGCCAAATTCTCAGGAGGTTGTAGTTCTCTTGTCTGCAGTTGTGGGAGATTTGGCCATGAAAAGAAAATCAAATGATTATTTTAACTTTAATTTTATTTGGGGAGAAACTAAATACTTTTGTGCAACTACAGATGCTCTGGCACAGGTAGAACTACATTGTCAAATTAAATGCGCAAGTATGTTAGCTTTATTGTATATGCAGAGAGTAGCAGAGTTAAGCTCAAAGAAATAACCACAGGCAATAATTTGGAATACTTGCTATACACATAACAAGGCCTTTGCTGCAAGGCAGAAGCAATATATCATGAGATCTAGCACAAAAAGCAAGAGGTAACATTCATCATGGCCATCAGAATCACAGGAAACCATAGATAGTAAATGCAATAGTTTGTCCAAGAGGCAATTGTGAGAATATAACAGAAGGCTAAGGAAAAAAAGGGGGGAATAAATGAATAGAAAAAATATATGAGCATTCCTATATACAAAGATGAAATTGAAAAGATGAGGCATTTGCATTGTTCTATCTAACCCATTGCCGACTCTCGTAAGAATAGTACAATGACACTTCATTGAGTGGGAAGAAATTGGCTCTCATCATTCATTGTTCAGATGGAATTAGAATACCAGAGGAGACACTGGATATTTTAAGTGGTAATCCTGTCATATTTTACAAGTAGCAAATAAAATGTGTAGTCATTGCCAAAATGCAAGATGATTGGGTGCTGAGTGACAGGACTTTGTAGTGGATGGAAAGCTCCAGCCTGGTTTGGTATGTGAACAGGAGAACAGAAATGCAGAGAATGTAAACAAGCATCCTTTATTAGTGGATTAGTGACATCACAAGGCCTAGAAGCAGAGTTGTCCATGGGGTGTGATAAAAAATAATAGTGGAGTTGGCATTATCCCACTGTGGCAGATGCCATCTTTACTTCTTTTCCCCCCTGCAGATACCCATGAAGAAATTAATCTCCTCTTCTGAAAGGGCAACATTGCCGGTTAGTTTAAAGGGTGTGACACTAACAAGATATAAATTCATTTCTATTCCATAAAAAAACTATCAAGTCTCTTATCATATCTAAGAAGCAGTTTTGGAGAAGAGAAATTCAGGTTATGGATATTTTCTACTCTGATAAAGGAAACTTCAGGGTTTCACAAGTAATAAAACACAGCTCTTCATAATAGGCAAGAAGTAATTCTGGAATAGACATTTCAATTATGTTCAATTCAATTTTATGGAGCATACAGCCTGTTTTGGGCTCTTTTTCATGGCTGCATGAATGTGCGTTCTTCCAGTCTTTGAGCTGGCAAAAAAAATATGCTAGCATAATTTGCTTGCCCCAACGGCTGAGTTATAGCTTCAATAACAAGAATTGGAATTGATCCATCTTGACGGCTTTACGGTAGGTCACCTTGAGAGCCAATTTGGTATAGTGGTTAGGGCATCAGACTAGAAAGTGGGAAATCCTGGATTCTAGTCTTTCCTTAGGCACAAAGCCAACTGGATGACCTTGGGCCAATCACTTCCTCTCAGCAATAGGAAGGAGACAATTACAAACCATTTCCAAAATCTTACCCCCAAAAATGCAGCTAGTAGTCAAGTCATTTGCCAGGGGATCTATGACAACTTGCCACAGCTGACTCACCCAAGCTGACTTGCCCCAGCCATCTCGCACTGGTCAACTCACCCTGGCTGACTCACCATGGCACAACTCACAGCAAAACTACTTGCTGTGGGACAATTTAATGCGGGATAAATCAAGAGAGAGACAGTGAACTGAAGTGGGCCTTGTCTTGCTTTAGGTTTGAACCTTCTAAAGTTAGAGGTCATTGAGGTTGAAGTGAGTTGCAATTTTTGAGTTGTCCTGCATTGAATTATCCCACAGCGAGTTGTATTGTTGTGAGTTGGCTGGAGCCAGTTGTCCTGTTCTGTTTGCCAAATGTCAAAAACTTCCTTGAAGATACAACAACAACAACAAAAGGCAATCTACTTTTGGTAGGAGCTGAACTTAGAAAGAAAGATTCAAGCAGAGAATAGTATTTTGTTTTGCAACATACCAACTTTTAATTAAAAAACAACAATCCAATGACAATTAAAAACAGAGGTGAATCAGGCAGCTTGTGCTGTAAATGTCCCATTATATTTTTATCTAAATGTTTTTAAAAGAAATCTGTTTATGTATAGACTATGATATACATCCAGACAAAACAAGTTTTATTCAAACAGAAAAATTTATAAAAATTTCCTTAATGTCACCAAATTAGAGGAAAATTGTAATTAAAAAAAGAAAATAATAAAAAAGTAGGAAATGATATACAAAAATAATTGTCATTTCACCACTAAAAGTAAATGATGTGAAATTATGCATTTGTTTCTGGTAAAAAATTGCCTTCAGGGCAGGAAAAGTGTAATAGCTAAGGCAAAACGATTACGGTTTTATCCATACCCAAATGGAGAACTCTTTGAAGACTTCCTCTTATTTTATTTGATTCAGATAAATAGATTGGCCTTTTTTATCTTCAAGGGATCTTCTCTGAACAAAATGTGTAGGTTATTAGTACTTTTTGTTCTAAACAGAAATAAGAGTCATAACTTGGTGGCTATTTTGATGATAATTAAGCTTTGCATGATGGAAAAGAAAATCAATTCAATTGAAAAAAGTATAGATTTTGTTTCTGGTTTACAATTTTAAAAGTACTGAAAAAACCCAATGATAATTAAATGATACTTTATTTCATCCCTTCACTACTAATGATGTTTTAGACTATTTTTTTTCTTTGTTGCAACCAAACCTCTGCATATTGGTTGATATTTTGACTTTAAGTGTATGCATAATAAGTATTTTATTTACAATCTCTCCTTTTCTCCAAAGGTAAATGCTTTGCTGAGGAAGTCTCTCTTTTATAATTTTGATAATCTCTAGTTTAAAAACGGACAAAAAGTAAAGGTACCCTTGAGCCAAGTCCCAGTGACTGTGTCTATAGCAAACAATGTTTTCAGAGGTGCTATAGGAACGTTAGGTCTTCTGTAGTTTTTTAAAAAAACTTCTAAGACAATAGCTCCTGAATTCCAACAGATTTCCCCATCTAAATTCTAAACAGGGCTCACCCTGCTTAACTTCTAAAATCAGTTAGATGCTACCATCTCCTGAGGCCTACTTTTAGTTTACTTCTGATAATATGGGTTTAAGGAATTCCTTGTTATGATGTACAGTTAAAAAATGTGGAACTTTAAGTCACTGCATTTCAAGACTAGTATGTATGAAATGGCATCTTCACACCTAAGGGAATACCAATGGAAATATATTTCTTTTGTATAAAGGTCCATCTATCTATGAAAAACACAGCATTAAAACATACACATTGAACCTTGAATTAATTATAAATATAATAAAGGCAGGATACAAATAAATAAAGAGAAAGATCCTGGGGATGTTACCAAAGAATGGCATATGGCAAAACAACGATTATATGCACACTTGACTCTGGAGAGTCTTTTAGAGATGACAAAAAGATTAAATTGAATATTGGTTCAAAAATAAGTACAAGACTAAAAATGAATGAGTGCCATAGATTTGCAAATACCTATATGTCTCAATTAAAACAATGCTTTCAGGCAATCACAAGGACTCTTGAAAATGGGGGATGAGGGGGGGGGAGAGAGAAGATGATGGAAAAGCCTTAAGTAATGCATGCAAGATAATTTCCCCAACTTTACCCTCCTTAACTAGCACCACATTCTTTTGACTGTGTCCACATATATATGCTTCATTATTTGTTAATCCCAGTGCAAAAGGAATGAAGATAGCCCCAGTGGATAAGACCTAATGGACACCATCATGGAATAATATACAGAGCTTAGTCTCCAAAACATGTGTCTTCAATTTAAAATAATTCAACAATCATGTTCAACCCAAACCTGATTACACAAAATGGGACTTTTAAACTCCCAGGCTTGGATCAAATTTTAAAGGGCCTAACGAAGTGAGAGAGAAAGAAAAGTGCTATGTTTATACATTCCAGATCTTTCAGATGAATTATGCACACACAAATTTAACTATTTCTTTGAGTGTCTTCTCAACCCAGCTGAAAAACTGCAAAGGCACCAGAAAAACATTTTAAGCTAGATACAGCTATTTTTGAAACCTTTTAAAACCGTGATGATCAATGAAGTTCCTGGATTGACTAAACAATTATAAAGTTCTGGACAATGATGCTGAAAGGCCTGATTACAAAATTACAAACATAAGACAAACGTATGTAGTTCTAGGCAGAGTGAGTGTTATGGAGTTTAGTGTGACTTTAGTGTGACTAAATAAATGGATAGATTGAAATTTAAGAGACGTTACAAATAAGTTCTTGTTGAACGCTAATATCAATGATAATAAAAGATAAGGAATAATTAAGTGATTAATAGAATGGAACCATTCTGGGTTTCATTGTTATCTATCCCAATATCTTCCCATTCTAGGAAGCTACTCATTTATTGACCATTGCTAGGGCTTATCAGGATTTACAACAAAATTTAACAGTATTGAAGTGAAAAGCAAAAACAGGACAATAATGGTTTACCTATAGAATGAAATTTACAATTAAATTTCAAAATCAAAAATAGCAGATTTTTATAAAATCATATAGCTAATGTAATCTGATCATCAGGTTGAAGACCATTTAAGCATATCATTTGTAAGAAGGTAGGAAGTATCTGCAGTATCTGTGTAGATACTGATGTGTACATGGCATCTACACTATGTTCCTGAGGACAGAGATATCCTGTATGCCATGGCCAGATCTGCCTTCTCAAGACAATGCTAAGCAAAAGGATTACTCTAATACAGCTGCCACATGAACGTGCGCCTGAAAGCAGGACAAGAAGCAATGGATGGAAATTAATTAAGGAGAAATTTCCTGACAGTGAGGACAATTTATTAGTGGAACAGCTTTTCCCAGGAAGTTGTGGGTGGTCCATCACTAAAGATTTTTAAGAAGAGATTGGACAGCGATTTGCCTGAAATGGTATAGTTGGATGGTTAACCTTTTTGGTACCAAGTGCCAAAACCGGAGTCCATGCTGGAGCACCGGAACCTGGAACAGAGTGCATGTGCATGGAAGCCAGCTGCTCTTCGGGATCCTATTGCGCACATCCATCGCATGCATGTGAGCCGGACAGCTGGTCTGGCATGCATGCGTACTGTCCAGCTGGTCTCTTCTGGGTTCCAGCACATGCATGCGCACCAGCCAGCTGGTCTTCGTGCAAAGATAAGCTGGCCAGCATGCATGTGTGCACCAGAACCCAGAAGAGAGCAGCTAGTTGGTATGCCTGAGTGCCGGACCAGCTGTCCAGCTTGCATGCATGCAATGGAATCTGGAAGAGAGCAGCTAGCCAGTGTGCATGCATGCTGGACCAGCTGTCCAGTGTGCATGTGTGTGATGGAATCTGGAAGAGCAACTGGCAATGGCGCACGTGCCCACAGAGAGGGCTCTGCATGACACCTCTGGCATGCGTACCATAGGTTTGCCATCACAGTTATGGGGTCTCCTGACAGGGGGTTGAACTAGAAGAACTCCAAGATCTGTTTTAGATGCAGGTTTTAATGCTTACTTAAAATTGTTACCACTGTATGCTGCTTGCAGAAAGCTCATTTTAAGATGTGGCTTATAAATTCAATTAGTCACAAAACAGGGGGGTTGTTACAAAGACCTGTATAGGACAGCATACTAATCCTGCAATTGCTTTCCAGACATCTGGCAAAGAACAGGAGCTACAGTGAATGCAACAGGAGTTTATTTCTTTTTCATTATTTTCACTGATAGATTCCCAAGAAGCTTTAGCATACAAAAGCTTTCTCTACTAATTCAGTGGCAGGATTTCATGTCCTGGGAGAGCAAACTGGAGTGCTTATAACTAAAAATTACCACCTCTTACATAGCATAGAGGAATGTTTCTGTTTAAGATTACAATGACCCAATAGTCTTCCCCCTTTATTATGTTTCCATTTGTCCTTCTGGAACAGTCAATAATAATTACAATTTTGTTGAGCCCATTCAGTTCTCTCTTGTCTCCCCTTATATACTTTGAGAGTCTTCTTCTTTTCCTCTGTGGGTTAAAGTCAGTGGCCCTTTTGTAATGTATGTGGATAAAGGCTTCAGGTGAGAGAAATTGGATCATTTGTATACTTTGAAAAGTATAAGGTATTTGGAAAAAATCAAATAAGATAGGTGATAGTTAGGCAGACAGAAATGGGATCACTGTTTGTATATCTCAGCCTTCCCTTACTTAACGCCAACTGGAGTTTAGGAAAACTGTCACACCTGGCTATTCCCAAAAGCCTTTGGAGCTGGTTTAATGGGTGGGTTCTCACCCTGAAGAATGTAATTGGGTATTTTTAAAGTGTCATTTCTTGGCATGGTGATGAAGATGAGGGCGATGATGACATTCACATTAGGTTTCTCTCTAGATTTGCCTCAATATTTGCAGAAAAAAATAAACAAAATTCCAAGAACAATCACATGCCAATTCATTCTCCCAAGTTACAGAAGGTTGCCTGCACAGAATTGTCAATTCTACTAGCAGTTGCTTAAGAAGGGTCTACAGATTCAGTATATTTTGTATTCTGATATAACTGGCAAGTCATTATTATGAAGAAAGAAGGTGAAATCCTCATGCTTATACAGTGTATGTTTAATGATTTTCTCATTATTATGAGGGTGATGCTATTTCTGAAAGCATGAACTTAGGAAAATTGTGTAAGAATCTTATGCAAAGAATGGAAAAGTATGTCTTTCCAGGAAATGATGTATAATCTGCATCTCTTTCTATTTTTATAGCCTGAAAGCTCCCACTGACTATACTGATGAATTTCAGTAAACTGCTACACTGAGATTGGAAGCATAAAAAGCTAAAACAGATTTAAATAAAAGTGTCTTCTTCAACTCAAAAGTTTGTAACATGGAGGTGTTTATGCAAATTTTGGAGTCAGTTTTGGAGGTGATTTGCTATTGCAAATTGTTGTTTTTTAATCTATCAGTCTGGATCATAATTCTGGAAGTTTCTGGTGGTCTCAAATCCAAATACTATTATGGCCAAACCTTACTTTGCTTTTCAAGATTGGCTAGGTGCTGCCACCTGGTGGCAATTGATACCTTCTTTAAAATATAAACAAAAAAGGACGGTAATCCTAATTTTCCTCTAAAAAATTTGAAACTAAACATAAAGTCTCACTCTTATTCACATGCATGATTTATTGTGGTACCACATACTTTGGAACTCCCCACATAGGAACCTGTCATTCTCCAAACCTCCTGTATTTTAGAATCTAAATCAGATAGGATGGTATAGGATAAAATACATGATGACACAGGCCTCAGGGTAGCCTGGGAGATCTTTCTTGATTGATGCACTCCAAGCTCACCTCTCCATCTGATTATTTTTTTAAAAAAGTTTCCTTTTGATTGTTCTTTTCTTTTGTTTCACACAAGAAGCTAAAATGCTGCAAACACTGTATTTATTTTTTAATGATCCTTTGGGTCTCAGAAAACTCCACTGGGATGGGAGAGTGCCAGCTGAGAAGTTAGCTTGTTTTCTAGTAAATCCCATTTTGTGACAGACAATGTTTCCCATAATGTTTGTTTTGTTAGTGGATTCGTTGTACCTTTTTTGGCCCCAGGTAAAAAGATATATCATTGATTTTAGAGTCCTACAATAATCTCCTGCTGTTGCTCGATTAGCTCAGTGTTTCTGAACTTCAGTAACTTTAAGATTTCTGGACTTCAACTCTCAGAACAGTTGTCATTGTACACTGCTACTTTAATTATAACAATTATTCCCTCAATTTCTCATCATAATGAGGGATTCTGATACCACATAATCTCAGTGCCTGCAGCTGGGACTGCTGTCCAAATGGTTTCAATGGGAAATAATTCTTTATCGTCAAACTGGCTTAATAGTTTTTCCAATAGAAAACACTTAAAACAGAAGCAATGTACCTCTATGATGTAGGACAGTAACCCTAGTGATGGGCTGTTCTAAATTGCTTTTTGCACTGGAAAGAGCAAATGTTTCTGAAGAGTCAAGGGCACCTCAGACATTCTGAACTCATTGACTTTGAAATTGTTTAAGATTAAATTATTCAGCTGAACGTAACATCTAATAGCAGGAACAAAGTGAACGTCTCAACTCCTGTCTGCCTTACAGACAGGGAACGTGCTGTGCTGGGCAATGAACAATCTCTAAAGCCTTTCACTATGTGAAGTTTATTTAATATGCTGCAAAACAAAGCTTTTATTTTCCACATGGTGATGAAGTCAAGAGTAAGTCAATACCCATTTGGCTTTAGATCAGGGCATTGTGACAAACTGTGAGCAATCTATTTGTGCAGAATTATCCAGAAAAGACCTGCTTTGTGGTTTCCTCATCTCTTAATATTCCTTTTTAGCAAGGTTTGACTAGCAATAATAACTTTGATCGCTTAAGAATGAGCATTGCAATCAAAATTGTTGCGGGAAGTTTAGCATTTCAGAGGCCATCATCTTTACTAGGAGTATCAAAAGATATCTTTCCGTCTTAATGTCTCTCAATGGCAGAAGATGCACCCTCTCCAAGCCTCCCATATTTTAAACTGTAATCCAGGGCACCTGTGACAAAACAGTATACTTCAATATAATTTTCAAAGGTGATAAAAATCCATAAAGAAGATAGTCAACAGGTAGATTACACTATATAATGATACAACTTGTTTTGTTTTGACATAGCACAATGTGTATTCTTGATGAATGTATTTTTTTCCTTTTTCCTTTTATGTACACTGAGAGCACCAAAGACAAATTCCTTGTGTGTCCAATCACACTTGGCCAATAAACAATTCTGTTCTGTTCTGTTCTGTTCTGTTCTGTT
>JANHZT010006178.1:435217-449256 GCA_032468215.1 Stegonotus admiraltiensis
TTCCAGTGGGCCCAGAAGGCCCGAAAATCAGCTGGCCAGTGCACGCATGTGTGCCAGAGCTGAGCTTGCATGCCCACTGATATGGCTCCATGTGCCACCTGTGGCACCCGTGCCATAGGTTCGCCATCACGGGTCTATACCATGATTTTCCCAGCCTTTGATCTCAATATGTCTTAACCGTTCCTGAATTACTTAAAAAATAATACCAAAGTTTTACCATTTTTCTGTCACTGAAACATGGAAAGAATGACAGAATTCTTGTTCATTTCATTCATTGGGGTTTAAAAAAAAACACTTGCAACATTGGATCAATAAAGATTTATTTTTGAAGCCCCTAATGTTACCATTTTGTCAATGAACTTTTTTTTAAAAAAAAAATTGCAGTTGAGGGCTGCGACCTATGAGCAGAAGGGAGAGGGAATTCCAATCACTCACCACAGTACCCAATGTGAGTGTTGGGTTTTGCTTATAGGAAATTTAAGTGAATCATGGAAAAGGAAGAGCTTGAGCAGGAACAATGTGGCAAATATTGCTTTTCATGGAGCCAGTAAATATATGCGGAGGTTATGGTATCTGCTAGGTGAGTCTGAAGCTGAAGATAACATCCTATGTGCTTGCACTTTGAAAATCCTGATAGCTCATGGTTGTGCTACTTGGGAAGTGTGGATCCATCCTATCTAGCCAGTAGCTGGGATTACCACACTAATCAGTATTTATCCTTCATGAGATGAGGCATCACTTACTTTTATCACTTATTTTCATTCTGAGAATATTATCTTCAAGCATAATTCTAATGCCATATAATGGACTTCTTATAACTAGGAATGTAAGGGTGACATTGCCTGACTAAGCAACATCATTAGTACCAGTGGTGAAATCTGTCCGGTTGTATCCAGTTCACCAAACCGGTAGTGCTGGCAGCAGGAAGCTCCGCCCACCTGCTGGAACATCATTACGTCCTTTTTTACCATCTGCACATGTACGTTCCCTTAGCGCACTCCTGTTCCTGCGCGCTTCCGTTCCCGAACCGATAGTGAAAGTAAGCGAATTTCACCACTGATTACTACCCTGGTGTTGGGTAATGAAATGTGTACACATGAACAACCAAGGTCAGAGAGCACCAAGGACTCCATCATTCAAGTCTGAATTACACATATTGTCTTCTATTAGTACATGTATGAGTTATAGGACTAGGCTCATGATATGCAAAATATACATCTTCCAACTCTCATTTTAATATATTTGCAAGATGACCTGTCATATATGCATCACATAGCTTAGCTTTACTTTTTTTGCCCTTCCAATGTATAAATGCCAAGGTATTTTTTTTTCCCAAAAGAAGTCTGCTTTGCTCTGCAGTAACTTTTTTGCAACTGGGGCTCTCCATTTGTGGAGAAGATAACTAGTCAGAATTTATATGTTGGTTTTGCTGCTTAAAAAATTAGGGAAAGGTTATTGTCTCAAGGCAAAAGGAAGGCATCATGGTGAAGAAAGGCTGCCGTGCCTTTCTCACTTGTCGAAAATCTCACTTTTTTGCATTTCTAAAATTTGTGTCTAACTAATGCACTGCGGTCCCTTTCATCTATAAAAACTATGACAACTAATTTGAATTAAGCAACAGAATTCTATCCCATATTAATGTCTATAACATATTGCTCTCCTTCCTGCTTTCTTGAATTGTCTCTTGTGAAGATTAATATCCATAAGACGTAGTTCGATAACGTGAAGAAAGCCATCTCCTTAAGAGAATACTGAAAGAAAAATTTGGTTGCTTTGCCAAAAATACCATTGCTGAAAATGTCCAGTCCTGTGGTCTGTAGGATTTTCCACTTAAAAGAAAGAGAATGCTGGTGAGGGAGCATGTGTTTTTCATTTTCCCTTATGGAAAGGTGTATATTCATACTCTGATAGATCTAAGTTTCTGTATCTGTGTTAGTCCAGTTGCTGCTGGAGATTTGGCAGACAGCACCAAATGGACAGAAAAATATGCAGATTATGGTATTTATCTGGGTCAAGCTCTTCCAGCTGCATAGTTTAGTAAAACCTGGGCCCTTGGAACTGTTATTTCAAAGAAGCATCTCCCCCACTTTGTATAATGCTTCTCTGAGCCCAGCCATCTCAATTGGTGGTCTTCTTGGCATCCTGCCTTCCTCTGGAAGTGCTGACATTTATGCTCTTGTTCTGACAAGTGATAGCATCTGCTCTGCATGTTTGGCTTGGTTGTAGAGGCACAAATCCTTCCAATAAAGTTTCTCCAATTGGAACAACAAATACCCCAGAGCAGTAAAGTGGTGTAACACAATCCAGAAGGACAAGGAGAAAATTGAGCCATTGGGACAAGAGGAAGTGTAGGGTTCAGCCACATGATCAGATAGCTGCTGAGATGCAAAGGATCACTCATGGCCAGACCACATAAATGATAAGGACTTTGAGACTAATGATTCTTCTGCTTCTTGCTTTGTATTACTTGCTTTTATGTCACTTGAACGCAACTCATTCTCAGTCTGACTCTCTGCTCCCAAAAAGCACTATTGTTCTGCTGGGACTAATCCTGTCATTGGGCAGAATGAAATGTCAATCTCAAAGAGTGCATTCAGATTTTGAGCTGCTTCTCCTGAATTTTTCATGCATCTTCTTCTGTGCTGGAAAACAGAATTATGCATAGTCAGCAAAAATACCAAAGTAACCATTTTGTCATCTTCTAAAAGTGCCTTGGACTTCTGTGTTGTACAAAGGTTGTATTTTAACAGGCTATCATTGCTGCTTCTTAGCTTAATCTACATTTCAAAATGTAAGAAACTGGTTTATCATATTGATTGGATATATAATAGATTTAATGTAGAACAAAGATTAATTTGCAAGCTAATTTTATAAACAGGGATATCTATGTTTAATAAGACATTAATTTTATATTTTGTTCTATACAGAAACATTCTTGCAGTAAAAATGCACTTCTATAAATAGCCATTCATACACATCTCAAGTTTTAATTCACGTACAAATAGGTTCCCTATTGGATATAGAAGGGTAAGGATCATATATTACTTTTATAAAGAGGCATATGGCTCAAAACAGAACAGATGAAGATTAATGTAATAAGCTTTGCAATATAGAAATTCCATAATTAAACTGGAATTTCTTCCCAGTAATTTGATAACTGCTAGCAGTTTAAATAATATTAAAAGAGGACTAGATCAATTCATGGAAGAGTGGGCTATTGATGGCTTGTAGTATTCATTGTTCTGTGCTGCTTTTGAGTTCACAGGTTATGTGCTTGAATATCAGCAATTATTACCAACTTGTACAAATTTGTGAGCTTCCTGAATGCTGGAGGCTATGGGTGACAGAATCTGGATGGAGTGGACTATTAGTTTGATACAACAGAATGTTTGAAAGTAAACTTTTAAAAATAAAATAGTAGCCCTTGGTAGTTCCTTGATTACATTTATACACCATTCAAGGGACAATAAGAAACTTAAAAGGAAACAAAAAGAACAGGTCCCCTCCAACAGTGGACATTCAGATCAAGGATTAACATCAGATCAGACAATAATCAAGAAGAAATCAATATTCTAATTATGAAACTATTCAAGGAGACAATACTCCCACCAACTTTGGTTGGGCAAGCTACTGTATATAAACCTCACATTCACCTTCAGTGATGATTTTACCTAGTGATATAATGAGATGTCTAACAAGCAAATAATCAACTTCACAGAGCACTAAGGACTCCATGTGGAATAATATTTCTTGGTGCAGTTTAAGGAGATTTAGCTTCAAATCTAGCCTGATCTATAGAAGGTTATTACATGACTTTGGGCTCAGCACCTCCCAGCCCAACTTGCTTCATAGAGTGTTATGGGAAAAGAACTCTATGCTTGACAACTAGAGAAAAGATTGGATATAAATCTAAGACTTCACAAATAAAATACTGTATAGGAGGAATTATTTTGAAGAAATTAAAATGAGAGAGGATATTGTCTGAATAGAGATAGGACCATATCTTTTCATCATCTGCACTGTCATTTTCATCATATGGGCCATTTTAAGGACTGAAAATTAAGGTCATTGTTCTGAGGGTGTCTGAACAATGGCTTTTCTATCTTTGTCTGGACTGAACTCTTGGACTAGACAATTGGAGAAAGTCTTCATATGAATAACTGCCCCTAAACTCAGATCTAAATTTACAAAAAACAGGATCAAACATTTACCTCATATTAGTTACAAACAAGGAAGCATCTTCAAGAACTATGCTCGAGATACAAAATTTTATTCTTCCACAACACCCTCCATTCCCCCTTTCTGCTCTAAATGCTATATCCCCCGTTCCCAGAGATTGTAAATCGTTTGGGAGCCTTGAGAGTATTCTTTATAAATTTAACATATTCTGGTTCTAAGCCAGCTTCTGCAGTTTTAAAACTAGGAAGTTAATTATTGCCATTTTTTGTAAAAGCTCTTTGAAATCCTCTACTCCATGGGGGATTGGGAAGGAGACAGAGAAGGGCATTGTTTGGTGTTAATGTATTAAGTTTGTGGTGCTTACTAAAAAAAAGTATTGGTTGATGAGATCAAAGAAGCTAATGATTTTTTAAGCAAAAAGGAAGGAAATAGACCATTCTCCCTGCTTTTGTATCTCTTAGATTACAGTAACCAATTCACTGTATTAAATACATTGTAGAAATTAGAAGTTGTTGCTGAAGTTGTTTCATTTAACTTTTTTGCCTACTCTATGAGTTCATTGCCCCTTTCCCTTCATAATAATACAGGTGGAAATAAACTTTGAGCCAATAAATAATCAGTTCCTACACTCCCAGACCAATGATGTATGTGCTACAATAATCCCTCCCTTCAAGGTGACTTACTGGAATTTTGAAAGCTGGAATGCAATTGATTTTTATTTTAATAGTGCAAATGGCATTTTATCATTCTAATGATCAATGAACTTTAATAAATGAAGGAAGCAATGGCACATTGTCCAAGCTTCATAGCAGGTAGCAAGTGTTTATCTCACTCAAGTGATGTTATGCGTTTAACCACAAGAGGGCAGCTAATGTGCATGCTCCTGACAGGTTTGCAACAAAAATCCACCAGATGGCATAACTTGCTAAGCTTCTGGGTTTGTGATGTTATTTTCCCCATGGTTTAATTGGTAGGTTAAAGTGCAAGGTCTCCCAGAGACCAAAGAGTCCCATTGTTTTCATCTTTAGCTCTGAACTGACCACAGCATATTCATACGTCTCATTTAAAAGCTACCATAAAAATGTCACTAGCCAGCCAATTCTATTTTATATAGCCACTTAAACTGAAAGAATTTATTGGTTATACTATTCTCTGAAGTATATTTGTAGGCCTCAGCAATATTTTTCTTATTAATTAGTCCACGTTTAGCATCATTTTTTAAGAACTGTCATTTGCTCTGGATTTGTAATGCTTGCAAACACACGCAAGCATACAAACATCACCTATGCTAAGGCATTTATTAGACCTTAAAGAGGGGTGTGGTTGCCACCAGTGGATTTATTGCTGAAATGCCCCTACTATGTCTGTTACAATCAAGTATTCTTTAGAGGATTTTTAGCCATTTAGCCTTGCTAAAAAAACTGACAGATCATGGCATTAACCATATCCCAATAATTCTATTGCTGCTTGCCTAGTGGCCTTTCTCCATTCCACTTTGACCAGCCCTGTGGCAATTTGATAGCATCAAAAGCCAGTCAGGGGGTAATGGCCACCTTATTCTACTGACTATTCTTGGCATAAAGCAAAACAACTGAAGAGGGATAGTCAAAGTGCATTGATTTCTATCCCAGCCATACAATACGGTTCCTCGAAGGGGGTCTTTTAGAAGGTAAAGATGAGGCCTTCAACATCATGATGGTCTGGATCCCAAAACCTTCTGAAAGAGCCTAGTTTGGGGTCCATTCCCCTGCCCTTTTTCACTGCCCTAAAGATGTGGAGAAATTGTGTCTTTGTCTTTATTGTTGCATGAAGGTACTGCAGGCTACTTCTGCTGACTGCCAGCTGCCAGAAGTTTGGCAGTTTGAATCTCACCAGGCTCAGGGTTGACCCAGCCTTCCATCCTTCCAACGTTGGTAAAATGAGGGCCCAGATTGTTGGGGGCAATAGGCTGACTCTGTAAACTTAGAAACGGCTGTAAAGCATTGTGAAGTGGAATATAAGTGCTACTGCTAGTGCTATTTATCTAAATTGCCAGACCTTCTGTTAGGTATAGCCCAAGAAAATAACAGAATAACAGAGTTGGAAGGGACTTTAGACATCTTCTAATCCAACCCTCTACTCAAGTAGAAGACCCTACACCATTCCAGAAAAATGGCTATCCAAGCTCTTCTTAAAAACCTCTAGGGATGGAGCATCCATAACTTCTGAGCGCAAGTCATCCTGATAGTTAATTATTCTCACTGTCAAGAAATTTTCTTTATGTCTAGGTTGGTTCTCCCTTTGATTAGGTTCCATTTTGTTGTATGAGGTGCAATGACAATAAAGTAAACTAAACTTCCCTCTTCCTTGTGGCAGCCCCTCAAATATTGGAGGTCAGCAAGGAGTTGCAAAGTAAATACGCACAATGTTGTGTGTACATTTGTGCCTGTGGAAATAAGGCAGATGACTTGACAGAAAGAACCATTACCTTAGATAAAGAGGCAGAAACATTCTTTAAGTCCTGAGAGACAAAATAATATTTAGAAGCAGCTCAGGTAGGACCCTCCCGGATTCACTAGCATATAAGAAAGAGGGGAGGAATAGCACAATCAGGCTTGCAAATTTCTGTTAATATAGCCAATAGTAATAAAATGTCATTCTATTTTTCCTGTGGAATTGATTTCCTGATTTCTTATACCTTGTGGGCTGACAGTATCTTGCTTTGCATCTAAGATAGCTTATGAGCTTGGGTTCACTGAAGAGTGGGGAGGGTCATAGCTAGCCTTTGAGTCATGTGCTAAGAGATGTATTCCAAAACACATGCTACTTTGGTGCTATTTTATCCCATGTAACACTCTTTTCTCAAGGTTAAGCATGCATACTTTTCTTTATAATAGCTTTTTAGGACTTATGCCTAGGCCCTGGTTATACCTAGATAGGTTCCCTTTTTTGCATCAGTTCAGATTTATCTAATATTTCTTAGGGCACTTTTTGCTTGGCCATTGCCACTGTGGGCCACTCAGAAGGAAAGTGAGCCAACCTCCTCTCTCTCCCAGCCCATGGCAAATGCACCTTCTACCTCACTTTTCCAGCCTTGAGTAAAAACTGCTTTTTTGATCAGAGTCATCTTAAGGTCTTCAGTGTAGATGGTCTGCAGTGCTTTGTTCCCTGCTTTGTTCCTGGGCTACAATGCCCAGCATGCTTCCTCTCCTCCAGCAACTGGTCAATGCTCTGGGCAGCCATTGTGTCTGGACTGTTGGACCCTTGTGTTCTCCATTGGTCTACAACTTCAGTTTTAAAAATAATTGTGCAGTAATTATTAATTAGTTATTGTTAAGTCGCTGAATGATATTTAGCCCTAGAAAATCATGCTCCATTTTACTTTTTCAGCTCCTGCTGGGAGCTTTTTCCATTTCTGCCCAGGCTTTTTCCCTTGCTTTTCTAACTCCTGCTCACAATGCTGCAAAGCATCTCTCCCCATCCCTTTGCTTTTAAACATGATTAAATAGCAAAAAAAAAAAAAAGCAAATGTTGATGCTTTGTTTCTAGGAATGTGAACTATCAGTGAACCGGAGTGGGTTCTACTTATGTTTACTACCGGTTCTCATCGTGCACGCGTGCACGCATTTGCTTTGTTCACTCACTCGCGCACGTGTTCTTCTGTGCGTGTGCAGATCACTTCTGATGATGTCCAGGTCAATGGGTGGAGCCTCCCACCAGTTTTACTACCGGTTCTAATGGAAGACAACTCAAATAAAAATAAACTGGAATTTAGCTATTTTCACAAGTTACAATAACAGAGAATCCAATACATATTACAATCTACAGCAGAACAATTTTCAGAAGTACAACTGTATCAATGTTGACTTCCACATGAACCATGATAATGAATCTTTAACAGCATGAAGAAGGATTAATTATGTCCCATGATTTGGAAACTATTTCTATTGATGCAATCTAAAATTGCATTTAATTTTTTGGCAGTCCTATCTTACTGCTGACTGAGATTCAATTTAATTAAGTTTAGCTAATAAGATTTTTCCCAAGGTATTCAATATTTTTATCTTTCTGTCATATTAAAAATCTCTCTTCAGTGGTAACTTTTGGAAGGAATCTGAAGGTTATACACAAATTTGTGTGGAGTAATGCACATGACCCTGGCTATATATAGCTGCTCTAGTTCACTGTGTGTCTTGAACCAGCCTGGTTGATCCTTTCCATCAAAAGGGAGAAAAGGTAGAAGTGGATAATATTGCTCCTTTTATGTCAAAGCTTTTTCCTACAGCCCAGAGGAAATCTCAAAGTTAGGGAGAATGGAACCATACACTGTCCATGACACAGAAATAACGTTTTTATGGTTTAGGCCTTCTCTGGTGCCATTCTTGAAAATCAGCCCAGTTGGATTGAATTAAGTGAGATTTATTCTGAATAAACATAAATATGATTGTATTAGCAGTTATTCAGCTGTAACTGAATATTCACTTGTATTCTGATTTCAAACATTTGGATCTCCAAACTTGGAAAAAAAAGAATAACCACCAAAATTGTTCCTACTAACACTTCTCAGGGCAAAACCCCACTCCTTTCTGATGATGTTACCTAGTGTGGTAATGAAACATCTGTAGGAAAACAACCAACTCAGAGAGCTTCAAGACCTCCACAAGAAATAAGTCCTACCTACCCTATGCCTTTTTTTTGGTTCTCTTCTTTTTATTGGAACAATTCAACATAAGACCTTGAAAATATTCCCAAGCATTCTTGTGGAACCAGGAATGAAAATCTAGAAGAAGAGAAGGAAAAGGACAAATTAAAGAAAAACTTTGTGGATTTTTTATTTGTTTGTTAAAACTATGGATCTATTTCTTTTCAATTTCCTCTTTCGATCTGCATTCACCATTTTCTCCATCTACTACTAAATTAATGTAATGCCTACCTCTTTACTAGTTGTCTCAATTTCTCCCTTCAGCTTTTTAAAATTACATATCAGGATAATACTCAAGTTTGAGTTCCTTTATGATTAAGCAAATGAGTGGTTGTTTGAAAATACAATATGTTTGAAAATATAATAAGCTTTCCAGTATTCATTTCACCTCATAAATTTCAAGAGACAATTTCAGGAAATTAGCATGTAATGTACCAATATTCAGATATCTAATATCACTTTAATAGCCATGTGCTAAATTAATTAATTAATTAATTAATTAATTAAATTAATAAATTGGCCTAATTATAGAGATGATTCTTTTAGAATCAATTTTAAAAGAAGGATGAAACATTTGTTCTTTTCTTGAACTGGACTTCTTCTGTTTTTACAGATATTTCATATATCGACTTGACTCTATCCTCTATCTAGTTTATGGACACCACCCTCTGAACACTGTTAAGAGGTATCGTAACTTGGTGGGCCATATGTAAAAACATGTATATTTATACTTTATTCAAAAGCATGTGATTACTTCATATATATTGTGTTCCTTGCAATGAGGCACCACAAAATACATACAATGTCACTATCAATTGAGAAAAACAGTTTGAGAAGAAACATAGCATTAAGAAGTCTTTATAGCTAGGGTAGGCTTTCAGGGTTGGTCAAAGGTATTGATTTGTTGTTTTTATCTCTAGATAATCAAAGATGTCTTTACTTCTACCATAAGTAAGATTAGACCTGCATTAAAATTCCCAGCTTTCAATGTCAGTAGACAGCATGAATTGATAACACCTGCTAAAATACATTGAGATTAAATCAATAACATCTGCAATAAGGCATAATGAAGATAAAATTATATCTCTGCTTGCCCAAACAGCTCTGAATCTATTTTTAATTATCTTGATTTTTGGCAGTTAGCTTAACAACTTTTAGAATGTCCTCGTATTTGGACTGCTAAATAGCTCAGCAGTGCAGACCAGTGAAAGCACAATTAATGGCAGATTTCCACTCTGTGCAGGGCGATACATTGTCCAGAGCATTGTTCCAAACAATGGATATTCATCCATGTCTATTTTAATATAATAATATTTTAAACAGGGATTTTTTTACAATTTTAGTAGGTTTTTAAAAAACATTTGACTGTGTATAAAATTGATAAAGTATCTGTCAAAAACTGCTCATTGGTTGGATTTTCAAGGATGCCAGTGGTAATTTTTTAATAATATGCACTGGGCTAAATCTAAAGTTCATTAAAATTAGCAATAGGTTCATTAAAAGCAGTGGCATTGAATTTTCAGTAATTTAATGGGACCTCAGTAAGTATGTTCATATCTAAATTCAATCCATAGCTTTTCATCTGATGATGTCTTTTTTATTGTTGTTTCAGATAATCTATTAACAATAACAATACTTAATTAGTTATTATTGGTAATATGAACATATTGTATGATACTAATGCGCTATGTTCATATAAAAATCAGGATATGCCTGAATTGTGTTTGTATTCTTGTAAATCATATTTTGGGACTTTATGAGAGACAGAAAGGAGGACAGGAATGTTATTTTATCAACAGTCCTAGTTAGATCCTAGATAACCTAAGCCAGTGATGGCTAACCTTTTCTGAACAGTGCTGTGAATGCATGCACATGCGCATGAACCCCCAAAATGTAATGCGCGTGCAGCCCCCATGCATGCACCCTGCCCCATGCATGCACGCATGGGCCCCTGCTTGCCCCCCACATGCCCCCCAACCCCGCACATGCGTGGCAGAGAACCCAAGACCAGCTGGCTGGCAGGAGGCGCGTACACATTCACAGCAGAACTGAACTGGGGTGACAGCTTGCATGCCATCCGAGAGGGTGCTGCGTGCCACCTCTGACATGCATGCCACAGGTTCGCCATCACAGACCTAAGGCCTTAGCCAAGCCCTAACTTTAGATAAAATAGCAAAATCAAGTTTATCAAATCAGTTTCCATTTATAACTTTTCCAAACCCAAGAAGCTTTTGATTTAACTTCCTGGTATATATAATACTGTTAATGATTTTTTTTCCAATTTTTAAAATGCAAGTTTCCCTACAATTGCTTTTTTGTTATATAAATGCCCATAATGCTCATTTTATAACAACCTGTTTTCAGAAACATATCTTTTTTCTAAGAGTTGACTGGACAACTCTTCAACTAGAGGATGTTTATTCAACTAGAGGATGCAGATCATCTGATTTTCTGGCTTCTAATATTTTGAAGTTGTCCTGCAAAAGTCAAAACAAAGCAATCGAAATCTTTTTACTTGTGATTCTAGCTTTAAAATGTCAACAAAAGTTGCAATGTTATTGAATTCATAATTTCAAAATGGATTGCCTTATACACTCAGGCTGCCTAATTTTTTTGAAAGACTAATCTTTTTTCATGGATCAGGTTCTGTACGGAGGGGTCTGGCCACCTAAGTTTCCCATCCACTTCAGTGGAGAAATAGTTCTATGAACATTTTTTAGCACATGTAAAATTTCTGTTCAGTAGGAGCTAATGACACATAACAGCAAGAACAATTGAATGGTTTAATTAACTAGAGAGGCTATGAACTTTCTTTACTAGATCTGTACAAGTAGATGCATGATGATCCTCAAGCAGAGATGTGTTAATTTATTTTCCTGTATGAACCAGGTGGTTTGACTTCATGGTCTAAATGACCATTCTAATTCCATGATTTTATAATTCTATAATTATTTAATGGTTATTTTACACACCCAGAAATTCACTTGTTATAGCAATGAGTTTCTAGTGAAGGAAAAATAGAGTTTGTATAACAAACCCCTGGTCATCAATGAAACTTCATCTGGAATTCTTACTAAACTTCATTTTAGCTAATTATTATTTTAGACAGGAAATTATATAAACATTTTAATTTTATTTTTAAAAGAGAACTTGGATAATGCCAGGATTGTTGAAATCTCACCATTTTATTTATCATACTTCAGGGGAAACTGAAAACTGCTATTGGCAAGATGAAATCTTTTTTGCTACGAAAACTAACAGAAGGCAGCTATACATACTAAAATCACTGATAAATCACTTATCAGTCATCTTTATTCATGGTTTTAAGAATGACACCCCACCCAATCTAAGTAATGTAGTGAATTATTTTGAGAGAATTATGACTATTTTCATTTGCAATCAGCAGAGAAGAAGACTAATTATGTGTTGAAGGAGAGGGGGAAAGCTTAAACATGGCTGAGCAATATTCTGATTGATGGCAAAGACAATTCCTGGCAGTTAATAGCTGATTTTTTATCAATCAGCATAGCTTCCAACTGGAGCGGGTGAGAAATTGAGTGAACTGAATTAAGCATGTCCAGAGTGTAGTTTAAGCCAATAAAGAGAAGGCAGGCAAAAATACAATTCCTTATTTCAAAAAAGTTTTGGAAACTAGAAGGAAGGCATATTTATCAACGCTTCAAGTACGGGTGTTGTGCTGAGCTTCTACCACCAACTTTGAAATAACAATGAATTAGACCATGATTCTAAGCTAAATATGGTACTTTGATTTCTAACTGTAAAAATACTTCCAAATAAATGTCCTTTTGTCCTTCATTTCACAGCACAATCTATAACCTGTAAGTCTTAAAAGTACCTGCAGAACTGAAAATCACTCTTAATTAATTTTATATATATGCAGATATATATGACACATGGTAGCGCAGTAGTTAGAATGCAGTATTGCAGGCTAATTCTGTCAACTACTAGAGTTTGATTCTCACTGACTTAAGCATTCCATCCTTCTGAAGTGGGTAAAATGAGCACCCAGATTGTTGGGGGAAATATGTTAACTCTGTAAACTGCTTAGAGAGGGTTGTAAAGCATTGTGAAGCAATATGTAAGTCTAAGTACTATTGCTACATATAAGAAATTTATAATCTTATTATCACTTTTGTTATTGTACTTGCTTGCTATGTTATGTGTGACAGTTCATAATAAATTGGGCCTTTCAATCATTAATAGTTTGTATCAAAGAAATTACTTGTGATATTTAAGTCTCTCTCTCTCTCTCTCTCTCTCTCTCTCTCTCTCTCTCTCTCTCTCTCTCTCTCTCTCTTGTGATTGGACTTTACATATTATTCAGGCCCAACAAACCTAGTTAGATTAAGATTGGGAAATATCACAGCCTTGAACTGGTTTGCCAGTCTCTTTTTAAATGACTTTAGTAAAATCAAACTGCACTTATGAAAATGCTTATTTTATGTTTAAATGTGCATGAGTTTTTCCCCTTTACTTATTATTCTGCTTCCTTAAATGAATTCATTTCTAAACCCTATCACATCATGGGTATCTTCTTCTTAAACTTCTTGTTAAAATGTTGCATGCAGACCGAACTCTAGCTATGAACTGTTAAATTCTAAGAAAAATAAGTTTATACAAGGCTGCTGCACTGCAGGTTAAAGAACAGGTTATGTTTTCTAGAAAAAGAGAGAGAGAGAGAGCAAGACAGAGAGACAGAAACTCTCATCTAGGTATATCTTGTTGTGCAACACTTATCTAGCAGTATAAGAAAGAAGCCTGATGAAAAACAGTCAAGGAGCAAGGAAACCCATCATATCAGGTGGAACAAACAATGAACATAAGAAAGCTTCTACCACTCTTCAAGATAAATTAGAACAAATTATAAATTTGGATCTTGGAATAATCCTAGACCCATTACTTCTTTATTGCTCAGTGGTTAATCGCATCAGAACAACCTGAAGAGAAATGTTTATTTTCACCTAATCATACATGCTGCAACAAACAGCCTATTATTATGCTAATTAGCATTTAGGAAATGGCTAGAGCTCTCTTGAAAGTCTACATCAGTGGTTCTCAACCTGTGGGTCGGGACCCTTTTGGGGGTCGCCTAAGAGCATCAGAAAACACATATTTTCAATGGTCTTAGGAATAATTTTATGGTTGGGGGTCACCACAA
>JANHZT010006178.1:449356-461575 GCA_032468215.1 Stegonotus admiraltiensis
GGGACTCGAACTTGCAGTAATTGCAAGCAGCAGATGTTAATAACAGACTACTAGTCTGCTGAGCCACCAGAGCTCTTATCTTTTGAAGATATTCCAATTCCAGCTACTTTGACTTATATGTGGGGCATTCTATTTTTAAACATTCAATATTTTCATGGATATTTATTTTGTAAGCAGAAGTCTGGTTCCATAGACTTATGATATGTGCAGCATATTGTGGGTTTTTTAAAATATGAATCACTGAGGAATAACTTCTCAAAGGTGATAAGCCAAATGGAGAAATTAATAAGTACAAGATATTAGTCTTTGGATGGAATAAATGTCTGTTGCTTTAAAATGCGTTCCTGTCTGCAGTTATTTATCACATGGTAAACATATCATCAACATTCAGTCCTTATATTTCATGAAGCAGAACAAACATGCATAATCATTAGAAGAGGAAAAAGCTAACAAACATATTCCCTCGTATTATCAATAATTCTCACATCAAGCCATATGGACGTATGCAAAGGCTATTAATTTGTTCTCAATAGGAAGCAGACAAAAACAGATGCTTAGCAGCAATAAATTTAGTACGCATATTCTTGTTTCCAGGTGTGCATTTTTACTCCTAAGTCATTTTGCTCAGTGTTAAAATTTATTCTACCCTGTTATTTATTGTAGGCATTGTTACTATTTTGCTCTGTTGTCTAGCAGGGAATAATAGAGAACTCTAGCACAATTATCTTAAAGGAAATTTTGGAGACCAGAACACATGAATTTAATTTTAGAAATGTACAAATGCTTTCTGAAAAACTAGTAGTTTATAGAAAGTTACTTTTTTAAAAAAAAAATGAAGTACACAAGTTATCTGGGAATGGAAAAGGAAGAATTGTACACCCTTGATATTTTTTTTAAGCTACTGTAAGATGCATAACTATCATGCTATTTTCTCTGTGTTAAAAGCTGCTTCCACAAGTGAATATATTGTATATCTTTCATATTAGTCAATTCCAGCTTAGGCAATGTACTTTCATTGAAGACAACTAACAATTTTATTAAAGGATATTGAGCAATGAACCATATGTGAATCAACCCTTGGACAACAAACCCCATATATGTTCATTTAGAGAGGAAGAGGTAAACTTCAAAACTGCAATACTTTTTGAAAGATTTTTCCAAATTTAAGAACATTCCTACCAACCAAGCAATCAACAAACCAACCAACAGATATGTTAGAAAAAATATATATTTTCACAATGGATGTCAACAAATATATAAAAGAGACAGGGCTGTGATTGTATCATTATGCTATCTTATCCTTTTTGACCTAGACTGCATGATGTTTCCACTTGACTCATATCCTTCTTTATTTGAACCATCCTTTATAGGGGAGAAATTACAACTCATTTCAAGCTGCTGATACATATATATCTTTTGGTTTTCCCAGATTCTGTACCAATCAATGCTGAACTGCTTGTTTAATTCAGAGATATAAGATGAACACTCATTGACTTTTGCTGGGCCTATCATGAAGAGCTTGATAAAATGTATAGAAACCTTAGATGGTAGAAAAGAGACATAGAAAATTATTTGGCCTTCCAGATGGTTAGGAGTTTTGTAATCCAGACATGAAAGGCCTCATAGCAAATAGCCAAAGCTGAACGAAAGCAGACCAAAGATTCAAAATTGAATCTTTCCTGATCATCCTTTCCAGCTGTCTTCCTGATATTGTCAGTTCTAACACCTACCATTCACAGCCAGCATAATCTACAAGAAAGGGCTTTCAAGCATTTTAATTTAATAGCACACTTGTCAGATAACAGGCTAATTCTTTTATACTGAATTTGTATTCAATAGGATTTTTCTATTCTGGCTGGAAACTTAAAGCCAACCCTGTGTTACATACTAAGATTCTTACTCTTGGATGAATAGAAAAAGAAAACATGATTGCATCTTCTTCAAGTTCTGATATTATGTCAGAACTTTTAAATAATCATAGTGACTATTCTTCAATTAGGAGTAAAGCAAAGGAAGAAGATTTATTTCCTCTGACAAAAAATATTCAGTTGATTGAAAGATCATTACCCACGATCAGCCTTCCATTATTGTTTTGAATAATAATAAAGGGACAATAGCAGAAGAATACCATCAACTCTATAAAATTTTTAAAGAAGATATGCCAGTATTATTTATCAGTCTCCTTTTTCAAAAGCCACTGAGAAATTTAGTAATATAATAGGTTACTGTTTCATCTAACAAGTTCACCTAAGTGAAGACTTTCCATAAGTTCATTAAAGTGGTTCCAGTAGCAAAAGCTACTGTTAAATCAAGCTAGAATGACTTTAGAAAAGTTTGTATATTCTTTAAATTTCTTGAACTGTAATGTAATGTCATACTCAAACTTTCCATATAGGAAAGTTAAGAGACCAGGTAGTATTTATCCATTCGATATGCTGCCATACAGATAGTTTATATCAAGCTTCTTAGGGAACAGAGTATAAGAATTGTTTTTGCAAACACACTGAAGAATTGCCTGAACAGTCTGTAATCCACCCCATTGCTAACTGACACACAAAGTGTACATTTTGTTCAGTGGTTTCTCTCTTTATGATAATGTTGAAAGGCATTATTCCCCCATTCTCTGAGTCAGCAGAGTCTAGCAAACCTCATGCTCATAAGTCAAGCCAAAGGCTGCCAAATACCCTGTTCATAACTCTTACAGCTCTTCCCCATGGCTCAGTTAAAATGCTATCCATGGTTCAGATCTTACAGCTGGCAGAAAACTGCAAGAAATTGTTATGAAATGCACAGCTTCCATTGCAAATCCATTCCCTGGCAAATGAAGGACACCGTCAAATTACTGTGTATAGGGTAAGCTAAGGAAAAGTATTGGTATCCAGCTTTGTTTATCCCCACCCAACCCCCAGCCAGCAGGAACACAACCTTCAATATATCTCCTTGAGTAGCCTAGAGTTGGGAAGGGGATAATTTTTAACAGATGCCTAGATTGGCAGGTCTGTCTATCATCCATCTCTTTCCCTCTCCCTCTCCCTCACCCTCTCCCCTCCCCTCCCCCCATCATTCCAAGCTTTGCTTTTTCTTTGACTCCATGAAGAGGTCAACTTTATTAACTAGTGATTGGAGAGAAAAGGGCTTTTCTATGAGGCAAATGGCCAGCTTCCTCCTAGTTCCCTGTGTAGTTCCAATGACCCATCACTTGTTAAATCAGTCTATTTTAAACATGAGTTTACCCACTGTTCTTAAAAAACAAAACTTTTTTGACAAAAGAAAAGTCCACAAACTAGTTAGGTGACAGATGGAAGAGATTCTGTGAGGCAAAAGGAAGTTCTTTCCTGTTTTACCATTCCTAAGAGTCAGCCTTATCTCTTGTTCAAAATTATACTCCTGCTGAGCCAGGAGTTGAGTGGAAGACTTGAAAGGCACAGGAAATGCGTCTTTGAAAGTACTGCATCATTCACAAGTGCAAAAATGGTTCTGAAGAAAGCGTTCAGGCTTTGGAGGGGAAATATGTTGACATAAATGGATTTTAGGCAAGGGCTTATCTTAGTCTATGGCACCAGACTGACTGAATGGTCAGTGAAGAATGTAATATTGTACCCAAAATAAAACTGTCTAGTTGGGTGCTTGCTTAAGGGGAAAACCACTAAAATTGGAACAGCTAAGGATGCCTTTAAGCTGCTTCAGATATGAAGTGGTGATCAGATACATGGATATTTTGATTCTGTATTAAAAATAGAAGAAAAAGAGAGGTTGCTGGACATGACAGTGATGTGGTAAATACAAATGGAGAAAATCTTACAGCTAATATAGCTTAAGGAATTTGAATAAATTAAGGATAATAACTACTGATAGGAATGAGCCAAAATTAGGATCCCATTTAAACAAAAATGTCTCCTTTCATGTAAACAAAAATCCTCCCACATTTTGACCAATTGTTCTGAGACAATACAGAAGTGATGGAAATTAATTCCTTGATCATAATGAGACTGCTAACTAAACCAGGATAAAGCTATGCTTTTAAAATGGTGACATTTCATTTAAATGAGTGAACATGTGGATGTTGGTTATGCTCTCCAGGTACTTTACAAGATGTGAGGGTTTTTTTTTTCTACTATTGAACTAATACCATTTGCAGTGAAAAAGAAACCTTGTAAAAATGTATATAGACCCCGTAATGGTATTGGGGAATAGCTTTGAGAGACTTGAGCAAAGAAACATTGTCAAGGGAGTGGTCAGGTAAGAGATAGCATAGCCCACAGCTGGGTGGTGGGTGAGGCAAGAGACTCAGAAGAGGCAGTCCATAGTTTCTCAGGTTGTAAAGGTGATGGAAGGAGAAATGTACTTTCAAACTTGTAGGATAGTGTCAATGTAATTTTACAATAAAGTAGAATTAGCTCATCTGTTTGTGTTTCCTATCTAACTGCCCGACAAGGGTGACAACCAGACTTGCACCCAGATTCAAAACTACATTGAAAAATTGATTTTTGTTATTTATAGAGTTGGATATATTCAAAGATAGGAGTCTCCATCCAATGACCATTGACAATAGCTTAGAAAGTAGTGATAGCCTGGTTATTAAAGGAGAGATATGGCTTGCAATTGTACAGTGATAAAGAAGAAGCTGTTCCACAAACTAAGACAGCCATGTCAATCTTCTTTTATATAGCTGCTGTTTTTGTTTTATGAAATGAAAGAGACTGTGGATGAAAAAAATAATGGAACAGGATGCACAAAAATGAGAATTATAGTAATATTTAACAATATGATGGAAGCAAAAATATACATTTTGGGAAATGAGTATCTAGTATTAAAAGTAACAAAGAAAGTGCTGTAATGGTATGTGAGCATGACCTTGGGAGACGTAGTAAAGAGATGCTGCCTGGGTAATGATCAGCTAAGAGAGGATTTAACTTACAGCTGAATAACAGGTAGATAAGAAAACTCAGAAAGGAACTTCACTAACTTCTCAGACTGTAAAAGAGATGGTGGGAGGTTTATACTATCAGACTTTACAATAAAATAGAATTATCTCATCTTGTCATGTTTCTTGCCTAGTCTATCTGGGAACGCTTACAAGTGCAGAGTAATTTGGTTTAAATTTTAAAAATGTATTTGAAATAAGTGATTGTATAATGTCATTAAAATTAAAACAAGAAAGCAATTTGGAATAAAAGTGAGAGAGTGATGGAATTATGTAAAGTGTATTTTAGAGATTAATATGACAAAAAATGGTGTGTTGAAAAATAGAATTGAAAGAAATACCATAAACTTTAGTTTCCAACAAAAATGATGAAAAGGAAATCATAAATGTTCCAAGATTGAAAAATGGTAAGATCGCATATATAAATGGTATTATTAGAGAATAACATTGTGGTTTGTGTGACTTCTTTAATGCAGTAGGAAAATTGATATCATTTTGGTCTGTTTTAAAAGAGAGAAACGAATGGGGTAGGGCAAGTCTTACACTTGAATAAGTTTTGGATATAGCCTATAATCTCATAAAAAATAATGATTAGAGAGACTCTTTTATGAAGTTTATTCCACTTGTGCATTTCTGCAATTGTTCCTGATAGTTACCTATGAAATATAATTAGTACCAGACTAATTTTTAGAAGAGAAGTGTGATTTTTAGAAGAGAAAAACTAATACAAACTACTATAAAGTCAAAAAAGAAAAGAAAGCAAACAGAGAAACATAAAAGTGCGAGAAATGAAAAAAGAAAAAATAGAAAAGAAAAAAATACACAGAAGTAGCCTTGTATTCTTCTGCTATTCTGCTATTCTTTAAATCAGATGTAAGTACAATTCTCAATTTATCTCTTACTTTAGAGTTGCAACATAATTCTCTTGTTTCTATAATCTATTCTGTCTAATCATCAAAATCATAAATTCATTTTTTCTGTTTCACACAAAAAGTCTGTTTCTGTTTCACACAAAAAGTCTATAAGGGATTTCCAGTTAGCAATAAACATAAATATTTTTTTTTGTGACCAAAAAAGCCCATTTAGGTATCAGCAAGTTCCATCATATTCACCAACTTCCTCCATTGTAGATAGAGTCAAATCTTTCCATCTTTCTGCATATATTAAACTCACTGAAGTTATTTTTATAAAAACAAAGTTCATGACTTTTCCCCAACTATTTGTCCATCAGCACAAAAAGAAAAGCTTCCCATTTCAATTCTTTATTACTCTTTAATTTTTTCTGAATAAGTGTAGGTATTTGAATCCAGTATTCTTTGGTCTATCAAAATCCAGTATTTTAGTTTAGTTTACCAAACATAATAAAAAGTTCCTTTCTGTTATTCATATTTCTAATATAAATTTGAAGTGCCTTTATAGAGTCAAAACAATTCTCTGGTGTCATATACCAAAGGTACATCATTTTATGAAAATTCTCTTTAAGATTATAATGTAGTATAGATTTCAATGCTTTTAGCCACACTTTATCCCATTGTTCCATCTGTACATTATAACCAAAAATTTAGCCCACTTTATCTTATATTCTTTCACTTGCTCTTCTGTTTCAAATTTCAATAAGTGTGTATGTTTTAGCAATTACATGTTCATCATTTGTACACAATTCTATTTCAAACTCAAATCTATTCCAAACCATCAATTCGTGTTCAAAACGGTCAATTACTGTCTTTACATCTTTCTAATAATTGTAAACAAGAGAACCATTTGCAGCTATAACCTGACATCAGTTCTTCTGCTGATCCTATTTTACATTTCCCTTGTTAATATCCTGTTATTTCTCAATATGTTAGCCTTTCCTCCATTTGTGTTTGCCTATTATTTCCTCATCTATAAGCTGTTTTTTTGCCAGGAGCCACAAATGTATTTTCACATAACCTAGGTATCCAAATGCTAAGTATGGCATGTCTAACATAATGATTTTTAAAATATTCTTGTCACCTAAATCTCAGATACTACTTTTAACTCCAAAAGCTTTCTAGTTCTTAACAACAACCACTCTTTTCACCAAATCAAACAGCAAGCTGCAAAATACAATTTCAAGTCAGGTAAATTCAATACTTTTGCATCTTGTATTTAATTCATCATTTTCCGATCATACAAATTTAGATGTGGTCTTCTGCCACTGTTTAAATAGTGCAACAAATGTCAAGACAGGTATTGTTTGAAACACAAACATCATTCTATGCAAGACACTGATTTATATCAAAGAAATAGTTTTCCCACATTAACATATATTTTTACATTTTTGTTCCATACCATAACACTATTTTGAAATTATATAAAATTCATATTTGTCATAATGATACCCAGATATTTTACCTTCTTCTCAATATTAAAACATGTTTTTCATCAATTCTTTGATCTTTTGTTTTTATATTTTTGTTAAAATCTTTGCCTTCTGTTTATTAATTTTAAAACTTGCTAATGCACCAAATTCTGTTAATTTGCCCATTAATATTTCAATTCCCTTTAAGGAATCTACCAAAATACAGCATAAACTACAAAAACTCTTAACCTATAAATTTCTTCTCTAAATCTTTACTCCCTCAACCTTCTCATCTTGCCTTCTCTATTCAACATTTCAAGAATTAAAACTTTAAAAGTGTGTGTGTGTGTGTGTGTGTGTGTGTGTGTGAGTGACAGTGGGCAGTCCTCTCTTTTTGTATCTCACATGGTTTTGTTAAATCTCATTAACCCATATTTATACTTTCTGTGAAGTATAAATCAGTCTTACACATTTTATAAAGTTCTCTTTAAAATTTATATCTTCTAAAAACCTTGAACAAGAAAGCCCACTTCAAATTGTCAAAGGCCTTCTTTGTACCTAAGAAAATCAATGTGACTTCTTTTTCATTATGTTGCTTCACATATTCCAAAATGTTGAACACATTTCTAAATTGTCCTTTAACTGCCTTTTAGGTAAAAAAACCATATTTATCTTCATGAATAAATTGCTAAATTATGTTCAGTTTGTCAACTATGATAGTTTTGAATAACTCACAGTCATTATTCAATACTAATATCAGTCTATAGTTTCTTGTTAAATTTAAATCTTGTCCCTCTTTAGATATTAGTACTTTATTGGCTTCTTTCCAAGTCTTGGCATTTTTCTCCCTATAGAAAGAAATTTATCGTGTTTAGCGTGTTTGGTAAAGGTTGTTAAAGTTCATCTTCAAAACCTATATAATAGAACCTGATAATCCATCTGATTCAGACACCTTTGTTCAATCTTTTTTATTGCTTCAAAATCTGAATGGAATAGAACCATTCATAAACTGTTTCTGTCCCTCTGTAATCCTCAGTAAATTTTGTTACTTTAGATATTCACCTATTTTCTCTGACAAGGTGTCACTTCCTTTACATAAATTGCAATAATATTGATGGAATGCTTTTTGTTTGGCCATACTTCTCCACAATAACAGAATTTGTTGTGAATAATATTGTTAAAATAACAAAATTCTTAAAGTAACAGATAAACTAGGTTTGAGTTATTTTTCTGTAAGTGTACATACAAATCAGACTGAATGCAAGGATCAGAAGTCAAATGGAATAATACAAGAAACTAAAGGGGAAAAGCTCTTTTTAATGACAAAAAAGGGAATTTGAACTCAAACTTGCTTTTTGGCTGAATATCCTGGTAATTTGCTGTGCATGACTGCCTAACTGTTGAAGGTCTATCATACTGTCCATCATTTCAAGCTTCCCACAATGTTCCCAGTGCCTACATTGTCATTCCACAATTGCTTCACCAGTTTAGCTGCACAGCCGCTGAAACTCTGGATGATGCACAGCAATTACAAAGCAGCTCATGTATTCACATTATGTTGCTGCAATATCTTTTGATCAGTAATGCCTTTGTTGTGTGCCTGACTGAAATAACTAGGGAATTGGCTGAACATACGGAGATAATCAGAAAAAGAACCTTAGAAATCAGATGTTTAATTTCCTACTTACTGCTATTTTTGTCTTATTTGGAGAAGCTTCAGCTGTACTTTTGTTATATTTATGGGATTAGGAAAGTATATAAGGAAAAGACCAGAGTCCGGTTTAGCCATCACTCTGTTAGGTTTTTAGAAAAAAAAGTCCAAAAGGCTACTGGATTACGAATGATAGCCTGCAGCACTCGACAACCCTTAGCTGATAAGACCCTTTGAAATATCCACATAAAAGGCAAAGAGGGCATTTCCAGGGTCCAGGATCTGCTGTCTCTGCAGCTTCCCTGTGTTTTCAAGCATAATTTTGTGCCTGCTTCCTGACAGCTCATTAAACAAAAGCCTCTTGGTGCATATATTGCCTATCTTCCAGCTGAGATGGTAACATATTTATGGCACTCACAGATTGCTGGCTGTTTGCTTTTCTCATTTGTGGTGTCCTGTCTGCCAAATGCTTATCAGTCTTACAAAAAGGTGACAGTTTCTGTTTCTCCCTCTCTTCCCCCAACTGTTTTCTCTCCCTCCCACATTTGTCTCAGGAGCAATGGACTTGTATTTGACCCTCAAAGGCAAGAAGCAATATGATTAGGACTAGTCCCTGCAAGCCACAGATAAATGCAATCACACCAAGAAAGACAGCCGAGAAGTGCTCTAGGGAGGCAGCTGATGTCAGCAAAGATGATAGCTCCCATTCAGGAAAAGTGCTGGCAGTTCGTTAGTGAGACAGCTGGTTACATTGAGACCTTGTGGGATTTTGGCTTAAGGCACAACAAACTAGCAGGGCTTCAGAAGTAGTGAGAATGTCTCTGGCTCTGTGTTCAAGGGTGATGGGAACTCTGTGCTTCTAATTGCCTGCTCCTTTTTCTGTCATTAAAGTGTCATAATTATACATTTGAACCAATAAAAGCAGAGTGTGTTTTGAAAGCCTGGATTGTGCACAACAGTGAGCGCCAAAATCTTTCCTCTCTCATTTTCATGCTTGAAATAGAAGAGGATAGATAATACTTCTTCCAAGCTGCATAAAGGCAATCAGCCATTTGAACAGAAGTGTAGAAAGGTTTATTTTCTGCACTCCTTTAACTTTTTCCCACTAGCGCATTGGAAAATGACAGGAAATGGAGGACCACACACATATACATTCGCATACATCCCAAAAGGGTAAGCAGATTTTGCATCAAATCTGCATATGCTACATTGCCAAGATGCCTGCAAATTTAGAACTTTTACTATACTTTTAAAAGATCTAAAGATCATGGAGAAGATTTGGAGCAATATGGACCAATGTCTGCTTGATTTGCCTTCCAAGAGTTATTTTGTTGATGGACAATTTTTGCGGCCCTGATCTCCCTTTTAAGTTCTTTGGTATCTAAACTGGACTTGAACTGGACGGCCCTTCAAATAGAGTATGTTTTCAAGCAGACAAATATCTCATGTTAATTAGGATATGTCTACCATCTCAAATGTAGCCTATGGTGTATTGTGCCTATGCAGTGTTTCGATGCACCTTTCTCCTCTCCCCCCAAGTTTGATTAATCCCTGCTGAGTTGCCACGTATGATGGGTGGGCAGCATTCAATATGGGGATGATAGGTTGTTTCAGCTTGGCTTATTTTAGACCTATTTTCATTAAGCGGTGGAAGAATATTTTCCAGTTTCCAGAAGAAAAGGAGCAATATTTTTCTTTTGTTTCATGCCAACCCTATCTCATTTCTTCATGCTAAAGAAAACCTTCTGACAGGTCTGTCCACAATCCAACTCTTAAGTGATGCCAAAGAGTTTTCAGGCAACTGTCCAAGATATTTTCTTCCTAGCACTGTGCATTCCAGGAAATGAAGGATCCCAGAACTCACTGTTGTGGGTGAGAGATTCAGAAAGACATTTCTCTGGTGTTAAGAAAAGTTCATTCCTGAACACCAATGCTAGTTTGCTATAAAAGCCAAGAATAATGTTACTCACTCACACATGCACAGACACACGCACAAACAAAGAGGGAGAAATACACACTGACATATGCAGAGAGAGTTTAATAAAGGCTGAGCAAGGTCACTGAATCTCAGGATAAGGTAATACTTGTACCTATTAATTCCTAGATTTATATATACAACTGGACTAAATTATTTTAATAAAGAATGAAAGAATTCCACTACAAAAGTAATTCCAGAAATAGATTAATTGTATTATTTCATTATACTCTCCAAATGTAGATCGGATATGTAAGCACAGGATTTTCCAATTGTTATCTCTCATAAATTCAGGGTAAAAAGTAGCTGGTGCGTGTATGTACATGAATATTCTGTGGTCATAATCTGTCTCCCCAAATCACATTTCACTTCTCTTTGGATTTTTATAAAAACCATTAAATGTGTTCCCTTCTGCTTTTCATACAATACCTCTTCCCAGTAGTGGGATTCAAATAATTTAACAACCAGTTCTCTGCCCTAAGGGTTTCTTCCAACAACCAGTTCACCAAACTGCTAAGAAAGTTAACAACCGGTTCTCCCGAAGTGGTGCGAACTGGCTGAATCCCACCACTGCCTCTTCCCTCTCAGCTCTTATGAAAAACATTTCTTGAATCAAAAGAAATTGAGGCATAATAGTGCTTTTTACAGGAGGACTGAATTAACAATAAGTATCCCTCTTTTTCTCTGATTTCAAAACAAAATCAATTACTTTATTTTGGAGACAAGATGGACTGCAAACTCAAAATGGTTGCCAACAGAAAATAAGAGCAGTTCCTTTTCTATCAATAAGAAATGCCATTATAACCAACCACTATGCCAATGCTCTTGGCAACAATTATGTATGTCCAGCAAAATCCACACATTTTACAGAGCAAGTATTCCTCCAATGGTTTGATTTATTTGAGGGGTATCTGAGAGACTGAAAATGAAGAGGCTGAAGCTGTCTGCCCACATCACTTCAATCCCCAGATAATGCCTCCTATTCACTTCCCCTTCCCATCTCTACTAGGATTTTCAGGTGGGCAAGTTTATGTAACAGCTAACACTACATGGTTGCTAGTGGGCAGCTTGGCCTTAGCTTGAGCCTTCAACTTGGCTGGTCTAGACTTTGGCTTATTTAATCCATATATCTAAATGGATATATTGGGGAAATGGAGTTTCATGCTCAGAGGGCAAGTCTACCAATAGGTTTATGCAATTGTATGTCAGCTAATGAGTTGATCAGGCCAATAGACAGACAGACAGTGTCTACTATGAGCCGAGGTGGCACAGTGATTAGAGTGCAGTACTGCAGCTACTTCAGCTGACTGCTAGTTCAGCAGATCAGCAGATCGAATCTCACCGGC
>JANHZT010006178.1:461675-476627 GCA_032468215.1 Stegonotus admiraltiensis
GTGGGCACTCACGTGCGCAACCCCCCTGCACTCCCCCCGCTTTTGGCACACGATGGCAAAAAGGTTCGCCATCACTGTGCTATATGCTAATCTTTGTAAACCGCTTAGAGAGGGCTGTAAAGCACTATGAAGCGGTATAGAAGTCTAACTAATAATAAATAATAAATACTATCTAATCCTCAAAGGTTGTTTGAGGACAAATTATATCAGTGATGGTTAACCTTTTCGGCACTGAGTGCCAAAACTGGACTGCATGCGTGTGCCCACTGGTGCACCGGAACCCAAAACAGAGCAGCTGACCACTGTGCGTTCCAGGTTCCATTGTGCCCATGCGTGCTGTCCAGCTGGCCTTCGTGCAAAGACCAGCTGGCCGGTGTGCATGCGCACACCAGAACCCAGAAGAGAGCAGCTGGCTGGTGCGCATGCATGTACGCACTGGCATGCCAGGACCTGGAAGAGAGCAGCTGGCCGATGCACATGTGTGCAGTGGCCAGCTGCTCTTTTGGGTTCCATCGCGCCCATGCATGCCTGACAGCTGGTATTCTCACAAAGACCAGCTGGCCAGTTTGCATGCGCATGCTGGAACCCAGAAGAGAGCAGCTGGCTGGTGTGTATACGCACCTGACCAGCTGTCCAGTGCACATGTGCATGACAGAACCTATGCCATAGGTTCACCATCATGGACCTATATAATATATGCATTGATATTCAGAACTGTCAACCTTGCAGCATTGAGAATAAGATGTGATGATCACTGCCACAATAAAAACGCCCTTGTTCCTACGTCTTACAAAAAGAGAAAAGGAAGAAAATAAATCATGAATGGGAGATCCAAAAATTTGGAAATGGGGAAGTAACTGAACACACCTACTGAGATAACAGCAGAACTTCAGCTGTAGAGTTTGACATTAATAGCACAATTATTTGGTCATTCTGCTAATCTGCACTTGTCTATTTCCTATAGGTTGGTTAAATTATTAAAGACTAACAATAAAATAAATCTCAGTTTATGAAAGCATCCCTCCTCCACTTTGGTTATTTCCAGATATATGGAATTTGCCAGATCTTTAGCAATGGACATCATCTCAGAGAAAGTCTAGAAGCTGAAGCCCACATATTTGGAGGAGGTGAAAGAGAAGGCTATTGAACTAATGTTCATAATGAGACAGATTTTGGAATAAATAATGCATTAGCCCAACAATTAGATATTTTTTTAAAAAAAATAGATAAAAATGATTATAAGAAACAATATGTCAGTGCTGGAAAAAACTAACAAGAGGAAGACAGAGAGGAAGAGTGGAAGAGGAAAACAGATTTGTTAATTATAATTTCAAAATGATTTTGCCTGTTAAAGTTCTGAAGTATCCTTGTAATTTCTGAAGGTGTACCTTCTTAACAGATGTGTTCTTTCAAAATCTAGATGCAAAACTAGGACATTTCAAGAACCACTTTAATTGAAGTTCCAACTGGCTGCATCCATTATCAGTAAAATATAAAAGAATACATTATGTGAAAACTCTTTGCCTGAAGGCAAACAAGGATGTGCACAATATTAATGGTATATTGACATACAGGAGCAGTGCACTTTACTTCTCCTGACTATCAATTATTTCCAAAGATAAGAAGAATGATTTTCTCAACAAAGTTTTTACTTCAGGGCCAACTTTCATAAAGTCCTAGAAGTAACCTTGTCACAGAATCATTATGTCAGATGAATACTTCATTCACTGTTCTATGTCTGTATTTGGAGTGTTCAGACTGGGAACATTTTGTTAGTTTTGAAGTCACCTCATTCTGATAGCATTCCTACTTGCATCTTTTGAATCTGCTTTTAATGCATTAGAAGGTTAAACTATTTCATTTATCCTGCAGATATTTGAATTAGATGAATTTGTTGTGAATTTTTCCAATTTCTTTGAGCTCTGATATTATTATCTGGAAACACCAATCTTTCTTTAGAATGTGAGGTCGTAGGTGCAGGGCTGCCCAAATCTAGGAACATCACTAATATTTTCTTGACTGAAAGGCTGTTTTGCTAGCATTCACTCTTTAACCACATTTTATAAGCAAGAAATTGGATTGCTTCAGCACTTCCTATGATCATCAAAGACTGTCAATCTTCCTATCTCTCAATAGCTCTAGTTGTACTGAAACTTTGTTTGGTTTCTGACAGTTAAAATCTAATTTTGGTTGAAAATCTTGATATAAGTATAGCCAGTATTTTTCACCTATTGGTTTACCTTGTACTGCGTAATATTAATTTTATAATAAAGAAAGGAGATATTGCAACAGAAAGTATATACGTGAGCATTCACTTTTACTCATGGGTCTCAGTCTGGATGTGTATAGGATCCCATTCTGTATGTGCATTGGTATTTTTCTTTTTCCTACAGCTAGAATTGGGGCCATGCAAGATTATCTTATAACACCAGGACTGAAAACAGTATGTACAAAGAATAAATCTGTCACAGCTCTGATTTGTAATTTTTATTAGAAAGGATTTAGGCTATAATAGGAATTCCAAAACATGCCCTACTAAAACAAAAAACCCATATAAGGGCAATTGTAAAGAAACAGGGGTCTGTTTTTTCTCTTGTGTTTTGATATAAAAGGGAGAATGTTTGGATGTTTGTGAAGTCATTCTGTACACGTTACTTAAAAAGACTCAACTGTTTCCAAAACAATGGGAGAACCAGCCCTCACATGCCAAAAAATAAACTTGTTTCTGGAGAGGTTTAGGAAGAAAGGCAAAATAATATGAAAAATAATTCCACAAAATGGCTACTAATGCAGATTGTTTTTATAGAGTATTATGCAAATTAATGGAGAAGGCAATTAAAGAACTGAAGAAATGGATGAGAAATGAAGCGTTTTCAAGGAAAAAAACAAGAAAGTCCAATAGCCTTTTGGAAAAACACCTTTAGGAAAGAAATTAAATATAATGACATATCCTGCTTTTCAGTCTTTTAAAGAAATCTGGACTACTATAGAACAGGGTTGTCAAACTCCCGGCCCATGGACTGGTTGCATCACTCGCTGGCCACACCAACACCCAGTTTAGTGAAGGGGAAAATAGTTGTGATATGTCATGTGATGCCGCCATGACAACACGAGTTTGATACCCCTGCTATAGAAGAATACTAAGTTAGATACAGGTAGTCCTTGACATACAACAGTTTGCTTAGTGACAATTTGAAGTTACAATGGCACTGATAAAAAGTGACTTATGACCATTTTTCACACTTATGACCATTGCAGCATCCCTATTTTTTTTTTTTAGCGTATGGCATGTGTTAGCCAGGAATCACCGAACATCCCCATGATCACATGATTTACATTCGGATGCTTGACAACTGACTCACATTTATGACAGTTGCAATGTCCTGGGATCATGTGTTATCTTTTGCAACTTTTTGACAAGCAAAGTCAATGAGGAACCCAGATTCACTTAATAGCTGTGTTGCTAATTTAACAACTGCAGAGATTCAACAAACGTGGCAAGAAAAGTTGTAAAATGGGGCAAAACAAAGGAAATTTGTGCAAAAAGCATGATTCAGACAGTGAAATCCACTCTTTGTAGTTTGAATATAAAATAAGTATTCCTTAAGCCAAGGAGATATTGAAATGGAGGGAAACTCATCAAGGAAAGAAGCAAGCTGCCTGAGCAGGGTGTTGGACTAGAAGACTTTCAAGGACCTTCCAACACTATTATTCTGTTTAAAAAAAATGTCATAATTGATTCCAGAAGACTTTGGATAAATTTTAGAGTAAAAACAGTGCCATGTAAAAATGTCCACTAGAATTATATTTTTTTTTATTTCAATAATGCAAGGAAATACAGCAACATATTAAAAATAAACACATAGCCTAAAAAGAAATGTGTTTAATATAAGAAGGTAGAATGTGAAATGCTTAATATCTATGAATTTTACTGATTTTTAATTAATTGATTGATTTTTGTACTTTCTACAGTCAACATCCTTTTTAAAAAATGGATTGAACTTTTCTTGAAAAGAAAAGGAAACTTTTTAGAATGACCTCTGTCATTCTAAAAAGAATGTCAGAGGTGAACCTCCTATCTAAGTTAGCCAAATAATGTATATTACTTTGGGTGGGGAAATATTTTGAACTTTCTGCCACTCTGCAGAAGAAAATATCTGCCTCAATATCTGTCTATGCATACATCTATGAATTTAAAACCCTTCTTGTCTCTTTATTCCTTTTTCTGGCACTTCTTCTATTCCATCCTTTCTTTTGTTCTTCAGGTTTGTGCCCACTGCTGAGCATTTTTGTTCATCAGAGACATTTGCCTTGCCACACTTGACAATGTAAGAATTGGCTAAAAGCAGGTGGGGACAACCAAAGAAACCCCTCAAAAAGGCTCATTTTTTGGCTGAAATGTAAGACATGGTAAGAAGGCCGCATTCAATAAATAAATAAATAAAATACTGAATAGCTGGCCTTTTGTCACCCTGCTTTCCCTTTGATGATTTCAAATCTTCTGACACATTGAACAGCTTGTTCATTGACTTCTCTGATGCTGTCTTTGTAGCTCACTGTGACATGGGCTTCTAGAGTTTTTTTGTAGATGACTCAAAGTGAGAATTTCCATACCTTTTCATGCTAAAATGTAAGGTTCTGACATCCTGAAAGGTACAAGATTCAAAACAATTTAAGAAAATAACAGTTTAGAAAATAAGAAAATGAATGAAACAAAAACTAGCCAAGTCTGGGCATCATGTTAGATTATTTCTGTTTATTCAATAAAAAAGGATATGTTGTTGTAGGCATCCTTATTTTTTTAATTAATTTAATATCCAAGTCTTCATTCTGAAAAGAGATTTCAGGATTAATCTCAGGTAGCATCTGGGTTCAATGATAAACTTATAAATTGTACCCTTTACAGGGTAGTTCACACTTATTAAACAAGTTCTTCTTCTGAACACATCCTGAAGCAATACAATCAGAAGCTGTTATTATAATTTTTTTCTTCTGCCTTTTCTTCATGGAGTTCTGGCCAATCTACATGGCACACTACTCTCATTTCATTTATCCAGTAATCCTACCCAAGACTGTATGTTGGACTGGGGGCCGTGCAACAAACAGTAGACTTCAAGGAACCACAAAAAGAGGTTTGGGAGAGACATCCAACCTTCATGTTACTGAACTAGCAAACTGAGCAGAAGCCACATCTTCCAACACAAATCTAATACATCAGAACCAACTAGAAGTAAATAAAACCACAGATTTCCAACTAAAGCAAAGTCTATGAAGATTCCTCTGACTGCTTTGAAAATGGCTTAGGAAAAATATTGCCTGCAAATAAAAAAACAACAATCAAGGCTGGAATAAAATGTGGAAATGGAAACCCATGTCATCGTCCTCAGCATAAATTAAAGACAAAAAATTCTTAAAAGAGATGATATATGACTTTTATTAGATAGCAAATCTGAACAAAGAAAGTTCCTTGCTATTGGAATGATTGTGAAGAAAAGGGAACTTATGTCCACTTGTGGTGCTCATATCCCTTGTGGTCTGGGTTGTTTAGGAGACAGATAAAGTCAAGTACAAATCAAAGAATTAATATATGCCCACAGCTTGCTTTGCTGAATATATTTTTAAGTTCTAACACAAATATCTACTGTAAAGTATTTTTGTTATTGCCACCAGAATGTCCAAAGCTAAACAGTGGAAGGATAAAACTAAGATAATGGAGCTTTGGTATATCAGCATAGCTGAGAAATAGACCTACATTTTTCACCTGCATCCTGGTCAAGCTAAATAATTTTCAAATATATGGTTTGATTTGATATCTAACGCTAATCAAATAAACCATGATTGTTTTATCCCAGATGAATATATCAATGTGATGGAGGAATGTTACGGAATTATAAATATGTGGTTTCTATGAATTGTTTTTCTTCTCTCCCTTTTTATTCATATATATGTGTGTGTGTGTGTTTGTGTGTAGAATGTTTTTGTATTGATTACTGTTGTTGTATATTTTTTAAAAAAAATAAAAGTCTATAAAGCTCAAAATCTATATTTATATAGCTGTAGAACTCAGCTGTCCCCAATAAAACCAAGAAAAAAATTCCTTCTTTCTCACTTTTTAAAATATTTGGATAATACATATTCTTTTCTCTTCTGCCCGAACCCACTATTAGAGAAAGAGAAACAAGATTAATGATATTAATGTTTCCCCAGAGGTGGTGGGGTTGTCTATATTGTTACAAGCTCAGTTTAAAGATAAGAACATTTGCAGTTGCTGATCTAGTTTCAGTACATAGATAATTGTCACAGCCTTCTCCATTATACTGAGATTTGTATTGAAATTATATTATTTTTTTAAAAAAAATTACTATACTTACAATACCTAGCCATAAGAATAAATTAATTTTAAGTCTACTTTTTCATTGCTTTAATTTTGTTTTGATGGAATTTTTCTTTTTTTATAAATGCATGTAAGCAACCACAGTGCTCTGTGTGATCTGAAGCCATATAAACCAGGTTCTTGTCTATGTAGAACCAAAACCATTGCAGCTGCATTGAAGCAAATGTGGATAGTCTTCCTTCAAACTTCCCAGGTGACTACATGGAAGGTGGGGGAATTAACAGATGAAATCAGTATCTAGATGGAGCCCTAAACCTAACTTGTAATTTATGTTTTCTGTTTACATATTTACAGATGAGGATTAACATTATTTAAAAAAATGTTTTTTGTCCAGGATGAACCAGCATTGGTTTCTCACATTTGTTGAGCAATCATTTTGCTTTTCCTCTCCTTGAAAACTCAAGTATCCATTTTCTTTAAATGGGCACCAGTTACCTGTTCGTAGTGACCGTTTTCCTACCACAAATCATTTAATTTTTTTCCCATCACTGTTGTACATAAGTTGCCTAAGTATTAAGATTTTTTTTCAGAGAAGAAAGTAAATGTGATAAATATGGAGTTCTCAGATGGTTTTCTTCAGTGCTGAATTTCTCCCAAAAATTAGATTAATTGTTCTTATCATGAAAGCAGGCATAGTCTTTAGTCTTTTGCCATAGATAAACATCTTTAATCACTTTCATTTTGGAATAAAAGTTGCTTAAGAATGTGAAAGTTGATTGGCTGAAAAAGAGAAGCTGGGGTGATACTGCAATGTTTTGAATTAATGATTGGGTTCACCTTAGGGAAGGGGTGTCAAACTGGTACCCCTGGGCCACATGTGTCACACACAGGCCACGCCCACCCTGGCTCCACAAAGGCAAAAAATGTCACCATACGTCACCATACATCATGTTACGCAATCAAGTTTGACAGCTGTGCCTTAGGAGGAGAGACTTCTGTCTGACTTACAGACCACTTTTTAGTAAATTATGTCTACACATGGAGTGTAATATATTTTGCACACATGAGCACCTCATGGGAGATTGTCGGTAGATTAGTGTGCAACTTTTATTTCAAAATGAAGCTTCCCTTTTTAAATACAGTAAATCACCATTCATTAACTGAAACATGACTATCAAGACCCAGAATAATTCATTTACTTATCTGAACAATTTCTTATTGGTTAGCCACTGTTGAATGGTTATAATATGAAATACAAAGCTCATTAATTATTAAAAACCATATATACTTAAAAGCATTCTAAATGTTTGTATCATTGCCTTTCTTCCAATTGTCTTAAGAGGAGTCTGCAGGTTTGTGTGTGCATAGGTCTGTATAGACATACAATAATTATATAGATAGTCCAGTGGTGGGTTTCAAAAATGTTTACTACCGGTTCTGTGGGTGTGGCTTGGTGGGCATGGCATGGCATGGTAGGCATGGCTTGGTAGGTGTGGCAGGGGAAGGATACTGTAAAATCTCCATTCCCACTCCACTCCAAGGAAAGGATACTGCAAAATCCCCATTTCCTCACAATCAGCTGGGACTTGGGAGGCAGAGAATAGATGGAGGCGGGGCCAGTCAGAATTTTTACTACCAGTTCTCCGAACTACTCAAAATTTCCACTACCGGTTCTCCAGAACTGGTCAGAACCTGCTGGAACCCACCTCTGAGATAGTCCTCAACTATCTATATAAACCAGGGATATCAAACTCGCGGCCCGCAAGCCAGATGCGTCATGCACTGACCATGACCACACCCATTTTAGCAAAGGGGGGGGAATTTATTACATTATTTATTACATTATTTGGTTAGCTGTTTTGATGCATTCCGTAAAAAAGCAGGATACAATTTTTAAAATTTAAGTAAACCAATAAGTGAGGCTGAGACGGTGGTAACCTTAAAGTCATCTAGCCAGCTCCATGGTTCAGTAGCAATTTGAACTTAAATCACCTGGATCCCAACTCTTCGTTGTATGCCTCCAAGGCTCAGTTTTCCTTTATTAATAAGACACCATAAGTCTTATTAGATTAATTGAACCAGAGGACGTTATCAGCAAAATCAGGTGCTGGAATATTATCTGAAATAAACCTCTTTGGAAAAAACACATCTTTATGATAATCATTTCCTCCATCCCTGCGGCTAATTAGTAGTCAAGGCAAAAGAACTACTGAGGACAGTTCTCTGGCTCATTTTGCTTGCTCGCCTGTGAATGATGCTATTAATATTGCAAGAAAGTGCTCCACTCTGCCTTCCAGGCCTATTTCTCCAACAAACAACAATGACTTTGGCTATTCAGTTCCTCTCCTCTCTCCCAGCATCAGAATTACATTTAGATTTATGTGTACCACATAAGCCATAAATTTAAGCTCAGCATTTGTTATAGTGTTCTTCCTTGCTAAATTTTAGTGTTCATTGCAAGATAGAAAATCAACATTTTGAAAGTTGATAGGGGAAAAATAGACGTGTATTTTTTTTTAAAGCCACCCAATATAAACCAGTATAATCCATGGTTGCACCCAAAGCCTATGTGCAATCAACACAATTATGTAAATTGAAAGGAATCCAATTAACTGGTGGTGATAGGAGAACAGAATTTCTTTCACTTGTATCAAGTTTCTCATTTAAAGTATAGGCGAGATATTGGGAAAGAAAACATGGGATTTGAAAGCAGAAAGCCTGCTTATCATTCTAGTCATATAAAAAGAATACATGGAAGTAAAAATGTGATCCTTTAGGTATCTGGAACGGCATGCCCAAGTGAGAAGAAGCAGTCTCCAGTTAGTGAAGAGACAAAAATGCTATTTGCATTGAGTTTTCAGTTTGGAGCTGGGAGAAAATTAAAGAGTGAGAATTAGAATGCAAGGCCATTCTCATAGTCAGATGCTGAGTTAGTGACTATACCATCTGCTATAGGAATATTTATGTGTTTGTAGAATGTTCTGCTTTAAATCTGCAAATAAATAAATAAAAATATCAAGGGCACTACAAGTGTTCAATGCTATCTCCTCAAATCTATATCCTATACTTCTGTGTCTGGACTCTATCTATATTCAGGAAATGGAGGAGAATTCACCATAAATTATGGAGAATAAACTATACTTACTGCATGGTAAGAATGTGACCTGAGGATACAGGATTTTTTTAAAAAAATTCTTTTTGTAGATCTGCATTATAGAAAAAGCAATTAAGACTCTTTGGATGGTTATTGTTTTCAAAGCTTGAAACCCACTGGTGAAAATCTATTATGTTATTTTCCAGAATATTGCAAAGAGTTGAAAACTCTAAAATCTCAAAAGCCAGGAAAATGTCAGTTCTTTTAGAGCTTTCCATGATAAACATATCCTGCTGGGGCAGGGAGATGCTAAACTATTTTCTCATTTGTACATAGTCCTGGGTTCAATCACTAGCTCTCTCTAATTAAAATAATTGTTGAGGGTTATGATAAATTTCTGATATATATTTTGAAGGCTTATTGTTTGCTAGAACTGTACAGAGCTGAGTTTCTTGTACCAATAATCCAGCCTGTTTCACAGTGTCTTCATATATGGTTCTTTGCTTTGCTCTCTATGTACAAATAAGAGGTTCTCACTCTTATTTAAATCAAAAGATAGTAATATGTAGAGTGCATAACGCCTAAGCCAGTGTATTAAATCATTTCTTGAGTAGCTTCCCAGCACCCCTTATCAGATTCAAAAGGAGTTTGCAACAATAACAGTCAATAGTGGAGTTCTGTTTTCTCTTTTGGCTCGTTCAGAATTACTTAACATCTATTTTAATAGGTGTTAACTTATTATATTATTCTGGAAATTCTACTATTCTTTTTCTTTTTAGTGGCCAATAATCTAGTCCCTCACTGATATAAAATACCCAGTCTTCAACCTCATAGTTTATCCACTTTAGAACCAGGTTATTGTCTCATAAAATTGTTGCAGTGGCAGTATTAATGCTGGCTATTATTTTTAGAGGCCAGTTCATAAACTTCATCATAAAGATTTATGTCATTTTTTACTTGCTTAAAGTTTTCAGACTGGTCCATATCCTGCCATTGATTTTTTTTTCCCTGCAGAAAATCCAGGCTGTTTTTATATTATTGTTGCAATTGGTTCCTCCTTTGTGATTTAATGCTGCAACATCAAAATGATGCAATTTTATTCCTAACATAAATTTATTAATGTTGTACTGCAGAATTGATGCCATAAAACATAATCACTCTCAGTCCAAAGGGTAAGTGCTGTGTGGATCTGACACAACTGTGCATCATTGTGAGAAGTCACCATTTTTCTTAATATTAGCCTATGAAAACAAAGTTATCCTTGAGTGATGTTGCTATTATTTTGCTGATGGCAAATCCAAACAGAACATTGTTCACTGCCTGAAACAATAGAGAGACAACACAAAACTGGCATTTACATTCAGACACTATCCATCATCAAATAGCACTTGAACAAATTTTTAAAAATAAACAATGTACAGATTAAAAAACAAGTTAAATGTTCAGAGAAGAATGGTGGGGAAAGAGTAAAAAAGACAGCAATCTGATTTGAAGCATTAGGTAAATATACAAGCAGCTTGATAGGGCTTCAATCACTACATAACTATCCACCCATTACATAACTATCAATTTTTAAGATATTACATTAATCTATTTTTTACAGTGTTTCTATATATAGAAAAGGAAATACAAGAAAATGCATAATAGTTATCAGGTAATTGGCAGGATGCTGTGAACAAACATCATCCTTTGTCACATTATCTCTAGGATGATGAACTAGGTTGTAAGTAGAAGAAATAATAGCAATTCTGATCATCTCTGTGATGGAAAAACTCACAGCCATAATTGAAGAAATTATTGCCAGCCAAATATATGAATATGTGCATAGCCCAATTCATAGAAATATATTCCCTTTCTAGTGTAATTGTGGAGATGTATGAGGATACAATTTTTCAGAGCAAACAAATATTATATCAAGGAACTCTTGGACTATTTAATATAGGGAACTATTTTGAATATAGAGCCTGTGTAGTCTCTACAACAATAGCATTTCATAAAATTGCAAGAACATCCCTCATTTAAATTTTCAACTGCCGGGAGAAAACTTTGGGATTTCCAAACTGAATCAATGAGACTCTCTGGAGGGCTATGAGAAGGGGTGTGCTCAATCCATTTTACTGAACACTGCCAGCAGAAGGCTATACCTGGGAAATATATTATTGTTCTTAGTACAACAAATAAACACATTTCAAGTTTACAATTTTAATAATTTACTTTTCAATTTATAGAATCTTATAACTGGAAGGAATCTTGAAAATCATGTAACCCAACTCTTCATCCTGTTGGAAGACTGGCTTTTACTTATTCTATTTCATTCACTTTCTTTTCTGGTAATAAATCTATTAATGTCCTTACCATTTTGCTATTTTTAAAAAGCTTTTTCTAACTATTCAATGGTCTTTTGAGTTTGGTATATTGATTAAAGGATCCTGAGTTGAAGTCTCACCTGAGGCTTAAAGATAGCTGGGTGACCTTAGTTAGGCCAGTCCCTATCTCTCAGACCTGGGAAACAGGCAGTTGCAAACCACTTCTGAAATCTTGCCAAAATAACTAGAGGGACTTATCCAGGCAGTGACCAAGAATCAACACTGATTCATAAGTCTTTACAAAGAACTCTCACTAGTGAACAGATAAAATATCAAAATAACAGTTCCCCAACAGTGAATAATCAAAGATCCATTCACTTTAATCAATGACTAACCCAAGTGCCTCAGATAGTTCTCAATTGGACAAAGATAACCCTAACAACTTTAAACTTTGCTTTTGTATGTTACATTCAATGGAGCTAATTTATATGCTCAGAGGAACAGACTTTGTCCAGGAAGATCCAAACACCAAGCAATTACAGAATGTAGCACCTTTTTAATATGGGGGAACTCTATGCAGTAGAAAATTTATTCCCTCATCTTTTCCTGGTATCTTTTGTTTACTTTATCTTCCCCCCACCCACCCACACTCTCATTATCCATCTTTGTATATTTTGCCCTGTTATCTTTTCTTAATTTAAAAAAAGTTCCAGTGGGATAAAATTCAATGGGGCTGAGGAAAGCTGAGGAAAACTAGAGACCAGGGGACTCCTGGCATAATGAGAAAGTAGGACTGATATTAGGTTCTTGGAGGAAAGACAGAACGTAAAAGTAATAATTCAATTAAAAAAATATGTGAAGTAGCAATTCACATGAAAATATGACCAACTCCTGGATAAGAGGAAATACATTGTATTTTCTAATTAATGTCAAATTGTTCATTCAATCAAGGAGTTAAATCAGTTTTACTTCTACAAAAGGGTAAGGGCATTTTATACGTTAGCTGATATTATATAGTAATACTTGAAAAACTATATTTTAATTAGTTAAAATTAATATTTAACATAAAACCAAAGCTGCCATTTAAGAGACCGATAAAACTGCAGAATTGGTAAGGGAAAACAAGCCATCAACAAGGACTATAGAAAAATTAACTGAGCTCAGTAGATTGACAAAAATCCAAATGACTTTTGCTTGGGCATTCAACAGAAAAACAAACAGAAGGACTTACATGATCATTGCATTTGGTGTTATTGCAACAATGCCCAAGGACTCACTCCTTCCAGTATAGATTTAATTTGCCAAATTACAGATCTTCTTTATACAAAGATATAAATCTTGTTTGACTTTAATGGCATTGACTCTGCATAATTCTTTTTAACACTCTGACTTGAAAAACACTTATTGTAAACATCCATAATAAGACTTGACCTTAACATCTCCACAGTTTCAGCAGTGAATACTTGAGGTTCAGGAATAACTTTCAGGAGATGGTAAATCCTTATATATGCATTATTTAATGATATTAAATTCATGATGTACCTCTTTATAAGAACATGAAAACATATATCATCAAATACTTACCAAATCTAGGCAGGTAATCATACAGTCTGAATACTACTCATAAGGACCGTCCTTGCTTAACAGTGATAATTGTGACTGAAAACACTATCTCTAAATGATATGTTATTAAGCATGATGTCACATGACCATGCTGCTTAATAACATGAATTCCAAAATTCCTGATTGCTGTTGTTAGATGAATTGTGCGTAGTCATTAAGTGAGGACCTCATGTGACCGCAACCTCATGTGATAAGTGAGTTACTTCCAGCTTCCTCATTGACTTTGCTCATGGGAAACCAGCTGGGACCATAGGAATGCTGTAACAGCCATAATTTCGAAGACCATTTGAAAGTAGCACTTGTTCAGCACTGTTGTGATTTTGGCCCCTGAACAAGTGGTCATTAAGCAAGGACCACTAATATAAACTACTTAGTTTCTGACTATGCACTATTAATTTCTATTTCAGCATCAGCATATATTAAAAGGCAGTCAATGCAACCCTATACTCAGTGCTATACAAAATACAGTATAGCTGTGACTAAAACAGTTATGTTTCTGCCCATCTGATACTATCCAGCAGAGTGGCCATGCTTGGGTCCCCTTGATTAAACAGAGTCATCTTTCGGACTCTGAGAAACCTATATTTTCTGAAGCATTGTCTGTGCTGCAGAATGTGTGTCCGCTCAAGATTTATATGATCCATATGATTTTGATGATGTTTGGATAGGGAGATAGGAGTCCCCCATTCATGATGTTTGTGTTATGGCTCACTCCCTTACTGATCACTGGCAGGCTTTTCATGCTTTCAGGTTCACCCACCATGCACTATGCAAAAGTATACTTTGAAGTACAAAACTGTGGTAGGCATCCCACTTGCTCTTTGTTGACTGGTAACCAGCAGCACTGGCACAGAAAAGTTTGCTTTATTATTGGATTGACATCTTGCAATTATTTTGCGGTTAGTTTTGTCTTGTTGCGGTTAATTGTCTATTATTTCATTTTTTAAGTGTTATTTTACTATTGTGAAATTGGAGTTGGGTGGTATCCAACCTGAATAAATTAAATAAATACATGCACACATATTTGACTGTGTATAGGTACATATAAGGTGTTTGGTGATGTAGTTAGGGCAGAACTATGAATGCAGGACTACAAAGTCAAATTGTGGCTTTGAGAAAACAAAGAGGCAGTATTTCATGATCATACAAAAATTTTTTCTCAGGAGTTACTGTTATGGAACTTATCTGACAGTACCTGATTCCCAGAGTCTACGTTTACCTCTCAGTAACTTTTCCTTATCAGGTTTTTAAAATGTTTTATAGGCGAACCAGCAATTTATGAGGAGGAGGAGGAGGAGGAAGTGGAGGCAGGGGCATGTATTTGAGAAAGGGGATCTATCCTTCTGCCATATTTCCTCCTTCAACACCTACTACAAGCTAGTTTTCAACCATAATTTAGCATTGCAAATATTGATGCTGAATTTCTTCTAAAATATTCTAAATATTATTATATTACTAGCTGTACCCGGCCACGTGTTGCTGTGGCTCAGTCTGGTCCTTCCCCTGGCCTAAAAGAGTGAGGCTGAAGTCCCAAACTCTCCACGAACATTTGGAGAAAAAGAAAATGGTCCTTTTCTGGCTACTGGGGTTGGCGA
>JANHZT010006178.1:490274-501014 GCA_032468215.1 Stegonotus admiraltiensis
CAAGGAGGCGCTTGCCAAGATGGGCACAGGAGACTGGCAGGAGAGGATCGACAAATTCCTCCTCACCCAACACATCATGCCGCATGCCACCATGCGGAAGACCCCAGCTGAACTACTGATGGGGAGACGGTTGAGGTCACCGTTGGATCGACTGCACCCCCAGTACAACCCGACAAGGTAGGCCTGCAACATCCCGACGAGGTAGGCCTGCAACACCCCGATGAGGTAGGCCTGCAACACCCCAACAAGGCAGGCCTGCAACACCCCGACGAGGTAGGCTGACCACACCACCAGAGAGTAGATCGGCGTCCATTTTCCATGGGGGATCCACATCGATCCAGTGAGGTAGACAACAGCCACTGGGAAGAGGCCGGTCCACACCACTCCATTGAGGTTGGCCTGCGCCAGCCCGGCAGAGTGGACCTCCAATCCGCAACCAAAGTAGATGGGTCACAACCCGGCGGGCAGAGCCGGAAACGTCCGGAGTCGGGGTGCTACCGCCAGCCCAGTGAGGGAGACCTGAGCCCTGCCAATGGGGGCAGCCTGCGACACCCCTGCAAAGTTGGCCTGCACAATCCCCGTGAGGAAGGCCTGTGCCACTCCTGCGAGGTGGGCCTACAACACCCCAGTGGAGGAGGACAAAACCCTCCCGACAGAGTGGGCCAGCGGCTGACCAACAAAAGTGGGGCAACCAACTCCGGCCGAGAGAGACAGCAACAGCCCGGCAAGGTAGACCAACAACAATAACAACAGCAATGTCAACAACAACACCAACAGCAACAACGACCGAGGCGACCTGACCCCCCAACCACTCAAGCCGACTAGCCAGAAAGGGAAAGAACCAAGGACTTACCTGTGACCACGGGTGCATCACCGATCCAGGGCGAGTGTCGAGTCCAGGGAGATCCCGCGAGCGAGGCCGGAGGTGCTGGGGAAGGACCCGCACACTTGACGGCCAGGCTCCAGCAGGCTCCCGGCAAGGAACCAGGAGGAACAGAGGACCCGTCCACTTGTTTGAAGGACAGGACGCTGAATGAACTGCGCAGGTCTACAAGGACTCGGCAAAGACCCGCCTACCTGCGTGACTACGTATCTTACTGCGAACTGATTAATGGACTGTGATCTAGGAGGGGAGGGGTGTTATGTCCTTATAAGGACACCCGCTGGGGATTGGCTAATCCACCGGCAGGAACTTTCAAACAGCTGTCATTGGCCAGCCGGGTCTGCGGGAGCTCCATAAAAGAGGGCTCCGGCAGCACAGCCGGCATCTATTACTGAGCTGAGTAAAGGTACTGAATGGACCTCGTTGTCTGCGTCTTTCTTTCCTGCGCCTAATCTAACAAGTTCACCTTCTATTCCATCATTAAATAATTTATGAAGATATTGAAGAGTACCAGGCCTAAGATGGAACCTTTTGGTACCTGACTGCTTACTCCCCTCCATGTAGAAGTAGTACCATTAAGAGTTACTTGCTGAGTACAGTTTGTCAGCCAATTACAAATCCATCTGGTGGTGATGCAGTCTATCCCACATTTTTTTTAGCTTACCAGGAAGCAGGTTGTGGTCTATTTGTCAAATGCCTTGCAGAAGTGTAAGAATACTACCGGTTTGTTCAAAGCATTTTACTGGTCTGCTAATTTAATCACTTTGTCAAAGAACAAAATAAAAAAGAAATATATGTAAATAAAACTGTATCGTTAACCTTTGCTAGCCTGATACATGTATACAAATCAGAAAAGTAATGCCACAATATTCTTTAAAGAATATTGACAACAAACTTTGAAATAATCTATCTTTAGGAGAACAATGAGGACCTCTTAAAGTTGTGTATGAAAAAAGATGAAAGTTATTTGGAAGCATTAAAAAAATTCTGATGTTTTTAGCAGGCCTTTACTAGGCCTTAAAATTCAACTCCAGTAAGAAAAATTGAAGGATAAATTGGGGTAAGGCTACTGAAAGAGAAAACAATAGCCAGTCATTTAGAAGAAGCAGACATGATTAAGCAGTAGTCTTCCATAAATGTCCATGTTTTGATCAGCTAATCTACAGTTTCATACAGCAGATACTTAAATACTTTTCTATTTTTTCTATAATATATGATTCTGCAATGCATCTTTTGAATCCAGGTTACTGAGGAAAAGATGCATTGTGACGTATATGTGTTGATGAAGTAGTATAGAAAAATGTGGTTGCATATATTTTTGCAACACATTCCTCACTGTTCTATTTCAGGAATATGTAGCACTTGTGTGTTATAACTAAGCTGTTTCCTCCAAAGCAGCAATAAACCAATAAAATGAATCAATGTGGGAAGGCTGCTGGAAGCTCCATAGCATTCTGGGAACATGCAAATGCTCTCCTTGCTCAAAGAGAGGTCCTCAGTTACTCCTTTTCATTATTCCAGGATTCCTGTGTATGACATTGCATTGTAATTGGGTTAAGCAAAAATGTATTTGATGGTATCAGTGGGTTAAGATTTGTATTTTCTTTCCTGAGAATGGAAACACTGTGGTGTTCTTAATAATTCAACCCTAGCCACCATGTGTGTGATTCCATATATCTAGTCACTAAAATTGATTAAAATACCATTTTTCTGTAAGGCAAATGGCTTGGTGATGGGTAGATTAAACTATTTAGGATCATATTTGTATATAATCTTTATTAGAACCAAACAAAATGGCTCAAATAGTAGCACCAAACAAAGCTAGCTTTAGATTAAGGTCAAATAGGCACTAGTCAAAACATCAAACTTAAGACTTCCAAAGTTTCCCCACTTTCTAAATCAGGGGTCCTCAACCCCTGGTGATTGGTCCTTGGACAAGCACCAGGCCTCAGCATGCTGGCAACTGGGCCACACAAACAAGTGAAGCCCCATCCACAGGATGCAGGCAGCATGTGAAATTATATCCCCTCTGGTCTATGGAAAAACCTCTCTCCACCAAATCAGTCCCTGGTGCCCAAAAGGTTGGGAGCCACTGTTCTAAATCATTGCAAACACAATGCAGAAATGCAAATCTTTGCATTGGCAGGTGAAAGCATCATTACAGTAGTCAATGTGGTTTAGGGGACCATATGCCCTTGGCACTTAGTAGCATGCATTGGATTTGCAAAAACTCTTTATTACATGTTGCAAAAGATCAAAGATGAGATGAAGAATATAGACTGAATGCATTGTCAAATGACTGGATACCGTTACTGGTTTTCATTTATACAGTATGTAACATAAGGTTGACTCAGTTTTCCATCCTTTCTAAGGTGGGTAAAATGAGGACCCGGTTTGTGGGTGCAATAAGCTGACTTTGTATAAAATATACAAAAGTATGAAGGCTATTGCTTAACGCATTGTAAGCAGCCCTGAATCTCCGGAGAAGGGCGGCATATAAATAAATTAAAAAAAATATTCACAGGAAAGTAGTTGCTTCCCTCAATAGCATTTCAATGGAACATTGGAACATATCAGACATGTATAAGAAATTACTGCAGTGTAATGTTAACCAGGGGCATGTGTGATGCCATGTTGCTAGTTGAAAACTGAAATCAGTTGCAATTAGAGAGATTATATGTTCCTACGAAGAGTATGATTCTAAAGATTTGTGTATCAAAGACCAAGGCTTTGATAGGAAAAATAGAGTGAATGATTGCAAATTATACATAAAAGGCAAACAATTAAAGGAAGTACTACAAGGTAGCTGAATTTGATATATAAATTTGGTAGAATGTTTTCTAAAGATGGAAAAATGGATATAGATCAATTAAGATGTACAAATGCAGATAGATAGTGAATAGCATTTGGTCTATTGTAAGAAATGTACATTTCTTGAAACAAAAAAAATGTATAATGGATGTTTGTTATTCAGAAGTTAGGATCTATTTGGAAAACAAAAAATTAAGTTGAATACAATGAGAATTCATTACTTAAGAAGTAGGTGTGGGGGGGTCAAGAATGGATAATTAAATATTAAAGTTAGTTTAATATTTAAAGTTAGGATTAAATACAAATGTTAGTTACTAATACAAAACATGTACTGTACACTGAAGTGATTTGGTCATATCAAGAGAGTGAATGAAGATGGGACAAAAGACAAATAAAGGACGGAACAATGAATGGGTAGAGAGGAAGGGGAACATTGAGAAATTCATGGTTGAATAGAATTGATAAGAATTCTCAAAACAGGCAGGCAAGAAATTTGAAATATACAAGGCAATATCTGAATCATGTATGAATGGAGTACAATCTGGATGAAAATATATGAGGAGATATAGGATTGTGTTGGCATAAATTAGATTTAATTGGAGTTTCTTTTCTCCCTTCCCTTCCTCTTCTTTCCCTTCCTCCCCTTCCCTTTCTTTAGCAGTCTGCTTATCTGAAAAGAAATAGTATATATGTATACTTTATTAAGTATACATTATGTTTACTTTATTTTATTAAGTTCTACTGGTTAGAAACGTTTATTTTCCTTTTTCAAAGAAGAGGCACCACAATCACTTACTAATAATATATATGCTTTGCATAGACGACATCTCTGTTCCCAGCCTTTGAAAAGCATTTCTTACAATGTTTATAAGTTGAGGAACTGCAGCCATCCAAAGATAATGTTAGGGTTCATCATCTGACAACTCAGTCTTTTGCCCAAGTCCATTGGATACTAATACAAGGTAGGGTTGTTAACATTGGGGCTCACAGTCATGGGTCAGGCAGTTGTGTTGCTCAGATTGTGAACTTAATTCTAAGTAGTTGGCTAAAATTGGCTACTATAGAATACCTTCAGCTAAGAAAAATTTACCTTCTTATAATGAATATACAATACAGGTAGTCCTCTACTTACAACAGTTCATTTGGTGACCATACAAAGTTTACAACAGCACTGGAAAAAAGTGATTCATAACAATTTTTCACACTGATGACATTGCAACATCCTCATGTCACATGATTTACATTCGGATGCTTGACAACTGGTTCATATTTATGATGGTTGCAGTGTCCTAGGGTCATGTGACCATCTTTTGCAACCTTCTGACAAGCAAAGTCAATGGGGAAGCCGGATTCATTTAACAACCATTTAACAACAATTTAACAACTGCAGTGATTCACTGAATAAATGTGGCAAGAAAAGTCGTAAAATGGGACAAAACTCACTTAACAAAGTTCTCACTTAGCAACATAAATTTTGGACCCAATTGTGGTCATAAGTTGAGGACTACCTGTATATTCCTTTTTCTTTATAGTCATTTCAAGGGTTATTTGTTTTTTAGAGAGGGGAGAAATACCATATGAGTTTCTGTTTTGACTTTGAAGCAATGACAGCATCTTGCCCTCAATTCACACTGTACATTTGGGTTGATGCTGGTCACATTTTGAACTCTTATAGTGGATATCCTCCTCCCCCCCATGTTTAAAATAATAGTGATAATAGTAACTATAATAGCAAATCTGTCTAAACTTTTTGTTTTGTCAGCTTCAGTTCACCATCAGACTACCTAAAGCCTATTTTCCAGGTTCTTTTCTTTTTCCTCTTGATGTTCAGCATCCGTTTCTGTTGGTGTCTGGTCAAATTGCCAATTAGTGTTTATTATTGTAGGTATTGTGTGCCTTGTGTTTGGTTGTGTGCTGTCTTTCAATCACTGGGCTTTGACCATCACTCATGTCATCCTGCACAAGCCAACCAACAGCTGTTAGATGACCTGAAGATGAAAGGCTTCTCCCCTGTAACCAATCCCTGGAGTCATACTATCCCCTTCCCCTCAATTACTCTATAAATCCTGGTAGCAGCTGAACACACTGTAAAGCAGCATGGCAGCCTTCTTGTCTGCCTCCAGAGAGCAGCCTCTGGGATCAGCTATCTCAGCTGGTGCGGTGGAAATGCTATGATATGGTGGTTGCCTCTGCCCCCAGTCTGCTACAGAGGACAGGCCTCTGGAGAGGGAGTCAGCAGCATTCTGCTTGGAAAGTCTTTGCATTGCTGATACAAGCCAAACAGATGGCTGGTGGTCTTGCCTACAGTGACGTAGAAGTTGATTTATTTGTTATCAGAGCCCAGTCTACTATATAATAATGTAAAATTATGTATGATATTTTGCAGGAGAAGCAACATCCCCAGCCCCATATACTTACATTTAACTCAGCCAACTAAACAAAACTACTGGAATGGGATGCTAACTATTTGCATCCAGTTAGGCATTACCAGTCAGGTATTCATCTTATATTAACAAGGAGAGATCTGAATTCCTTCTCTTTATATTAGACCACAATTTACCACAATGCCTTTGGCCCTACGGTGAATTAACATGCTTAGCCCTAAGGTAAGAGGCAATTAAGGTGCTAACAGTTCAGTGATAATGGAATGGAATATGTGGGCTAGTGAAGATAGGTGCGTATATTTATAGCAAATCAGAAAAACACAAGAGCATGAGCAAATCATCAAACCATTGTCCTAATTCGTCACATCAACAGGTTTTTATAAAGAAGTTTAATCAGATGTGGGAAGAGAAATGCTCAATGATTAGGAAGATTTTAAAAAAGAAAATTTGAAAGCCTGAAGACAGACTTCAGCAGAGGGTTGAAATTGACACAAGGAAATATAGTGAGAATAAATGTAAAGTACTAAATGGGAAGAAAAAATTAAATCACAAATATAGGATGGGAGATGCATGAGTACATATGAAAGAGATCTGAATGTCCTTATCAACTGAAAATTATACATGAGCTTTGGACTAATGAGAATAGAAAACTGATCTATTCACATTCAGACCTACATCTTAAAGAAACTATGGAATGCAACTTTCATTAGCTTATGCCAGAATAATCAGTGGCATGAACAATGGGAGTTAAGGTTTAACATTTTTAGAGAATGTCAGGTTAGTAAAACACAGACAGATGTTAAATATGTAAATTCTCACTTTGGATTGCAAAATATTAAATCAATGAATGTGCCAAACTTTATATGTGAGGTCAAAAACTTTTAAAATATAAGATAGGGCAGGTGATGGGCAACATTCTTGGGCTAAAGAGGCCAAAGATAGCAGTATGTGAGACCATGTCTAAAACCCTGGAGTTTCCCTTTAACTTTGCTTCAGATAATTTTCTCCTCTTCTGATTTTCCTTTATTTATTCTGTCCACCCATTGATTGCTCACTGCTTGAGCCCATATACTTCTAATAACTGAATGCAAATATAGCATTCTATTCCAATACTCTTGATAACTTGTTTGAATTGAAATCTAAGTATGTTTTCTTGGGAACAGTGATTATGTTTGCCCTACAAAGCATTCTGCATAATCTTACATTATTATATGGAGCATTGGTTCCTAATTTTGTATTTTACTTAACATGTTACATAAACACACTGTACAATATAAAGAAATACTCACATATATGTTAGAGGAAAGTTTTGAGTTTGAATCTAGGGAACATGCAGGGAAAATTTGTTGGAGCAGACTTTATTTCGACAGCATAACACGCAGAATAGCAATTGAAAGGTAGGCTACAGAGTAAACTCTGTTTGCAACTACAGGTTTGAGTAGTTACATTTCTCTTGCTCCTCCCCTATCCCCATAGAACGCCCCCATCCCAGGAATTATTGCAAACTGCAATTAATTGGATAGCCAAAAGAGGATGCTCAGTGGTTACACACCCTGCTGAACTTGCCAAATTTTCCCACTCATTACCATATCAACTGGCTTCCTGTTTAATTAACATTGCAACTACAGGTGTAAGTTACGGGGAGGAAGAGAACTTTTTGTTTATTAATAGCTGTGTTATCTGGTATTTACTTGAATGGGCTTGTAACCTTTGGCCAATTTCATTGTCTTTGTGGATATAAAGGATGTCCATGTCCTGAGGGGATTTCTAGAGGTTTTGATTGAGATGTCTGCCAATCTCCTATCAGTTTCATTTAAAGTGTCACACTTGGCTGAAAGACTAGGGTGGTTCTTTTTTTGTGTGACCTGGGGTTTCCTGGGGTCAGACAGAGCCAAGATTAATATGTGGTCTGACTAGAAGACGCCATGAAGGTTTTTACCTTCTAACGGTACAATTCCATATATTTCTAATACATGAATCCATGAATATGTATACTCTTGGCTCTGCTTTTATTGATTCCCATTGCAGCAATGATATTTCGTAACATATATAAACTTTCCCATGAAATCCTTTCTGTTCTTTAAACAGAATTTTGACTAATAAAAGGTGTCATATGTGACATTGTTAATAATATGGAAAACCTAATATTCTTGTATCACATACAACTTGCTTCAGATAATAATGCAATGGTTTTTTTTAAAGCGCAGTTTAAAGGAAAAAGAAAATAATGTATTATTTAACCTTTATGGAACAAAGCAATCAGAACAATAAAAAGGTGTTTTTCCTTCATACATACTTATTTTCGGTATAATTTCCTAAGGACTGAATTCATTTTCACAGTTCCTTTCGAATGCAGCTTTTCCTACAGGGTTTTAAGTATTCGAAAGCTATGTGATAGCTCCACCATTTGACGTTTTTAAAAATTGTGACGGCCCGGTCCTTCCTTCCTTCCTTCTCTGAAACAAAGCAGTAATAAAAGATCATAAAGTAAATGATGATAATATTATGCAATATCCATTTCTTAATTGAATTATGTTTGCATAATCTGAAACCCTTCAGATATGTTGGTTTTCAACTCCTAGATTATCCTAACCATTCGAGCCATTAATTCTTCCTAATTAGGCAACAATAAGAACAATCAGTATTAGATTACACCTATTTCATTTGTAATTTCAGCATTTTAAACTATTTATAATATAAAATAAATATATGGTGATAGAAATAAAAACAGAGTATAGCAGCACTATAATATTCCATTAGATTTAATATTTTTATCTTCAAAACTATATTTAATATGGTTCTGTGTTCAAATTCCTAGAAGCAAATTGCAACATTTAAGTTAATACCAAATTGATGACAAATCCATTTAATTACCCCTTATCTTAGAACCAGAATATTTCCATATTATGACTGCTTCCCTGCAGAGACATATTCATGGCATGGGGGAAGGAGGAAAAGAGAAAAATAGTGGTCAATTATTAAAGATCTGCCCCTTTTAAATGTTCAACATATATATATAAATACCAGGGTCTTAATTGTATGGTTGCAATCACCATCTTGAACCTCTTGATAAGTCTTCTGAGAATACTCCAGATTTTCACTCTCCAACTCCAAAAGAAGCAGTTTGGTGGGCGGGGGTGGGGATGCATTATTTTCACTGTTGCCTATCTTGTAGTGTTGGCAACATTGGAGGAATGGAGGGAAATGGATAGATTGATTGATTAAAGTATACAACAGCTCATCTGATGAAAAGTTATTCAGAGCAGCACACACAATAGATAAAACAGAAAATATAAAAACAGCAAGTACAAATATAAAAATAAATACCATAAAAATCAAAAACACAAACCATAGATGAATAAAAAATGCTCCTCTTAATAATCGAGCTATCTAGCTTAGTCTCCAATTCAATTATAATTAGATCTCTTTTAACTTTAACCTTACTTTTATCCTACTTTTATTATTTTTATAAATAATCAAGGCAGTGAACATACTTAATATTCCATCCTATTTTTTCCCCCAACAACAACTCTATGAGGTGAGTTGGTTTGAGAAAAAGTGACTGGCCCAAAGTCACTCAGCTGGCTTTCATGCCTAAGGAGGCACTAGAACTGATAGTCTCTGGTTTCTAACCTGGTGCTCTAACTATTAGATCAAACCAGCTTTCTTTCTTCTATTTTTTTAAAAAAAATATTGAGATGGATGGGCCAATTTAATTGGGGAGGGGAGGAAATTCCATAAAGCAGAGAAAGCATATTTCCTGGGACCCACCAAATGTAGAGTTCTAGTCAATGGTATCCACAGCATGCCTTTTCTGAGAATTCTAATGGGGCAGGCTGCTGTATGTGGGGAAATGCAGTCCCTCAGATAGCTCTCTGTGTCTCTAGAGATAACTAGTATTATCAGCATTAAGGATATTTTTCCATGGTCTTTGTGAATCTTTAAGAGTGGGTTACTTGTGTCTATGTGTTTATTAAAGATCAAAAAGAACCCATCAAGTTTTAAGTGTGTTTACATGGCCAGAGGGAAACATAATTCCTTTCACTCAGAGCCTTGGTAGTCTAAAATGAGAAAAAAATTCCCAAACATCTCAGAAAATAGATGGGTTAACTTATATGTTCTTATTTCTATTTATTACTGTTTGATAAATATTTGTGTCAAATACAAGTATATGTCTCTTCTGGGATGTTATATGTCTCAGATAATTGTGGATGGGATGTGCAAAATTCTGATGCCCAAAGAGTTTACAACTAGAGTTTGACATGAAGAAAGAAAATGTAGGCTGCAGGAAATAAAGGCGGGAGTAAATAGAGAATATGCAGTAACTGCAAAACTTACTAATTGGCTTAATTGCATTAGTGTATGAGAATTAGAAAGCTGACTTAAAATTTCACAAAAACAGGCTTCTCAGAAATCTGAGGAAAGTTAAGCCAACCAAGGAATACGGGGTTTATTTGAAAAGATTGTAACCAACAGGAAGGGGCAAATGTGATTGTTTTAATAGCAATAGCAATAGCACTTAGACTTATTTATTTATTTATTTATTTATTTATTTATTTATTTATTTAATGAGATTTCTATACCACCCTTCTCCAATAGGACTCAGGGTGGTGAACAGCCAACTAAGAAACATAGAATACAAAATTTAAAAACAATTAAAAA
>JANHZT010006178.1:568213-580632 GCA_032468215.1 Stegonotus admiraltiensis
AAGATGTATGGAACCAGTGATGTCATATCTATGTCCAATGTTTTTTTTTAATTTTGTATTATTAATAAAAAACTTTTTATTAAAAAAAAGTGGCTGTGATAGTATAATCAAAACTTTGCCCAATTTCTATGTGCAAACCATGGCATGATACATAGACCAGCTCAGTTGTCTCCTGAGTCAGTATGGATTATGCTAGGAATTGGAGTTTCTGGATACCTGGGGGAAAATGGCTAGAATAGGGATTCCTAACCCCCAGTCCATAGGCCAGTATGGGTCTTCAGTCTGTTGGGAAATGAGCCGTGCATGTGAAATCATCCCCTACCTGTCACCGCCACCGCTGTCACTGCTGCTGCCATTCCATGAAGCCAGAATGATTGGGGACTGCTGGGCTACAGGATCCATGACTGATAGCTGAGCAACTGGCCCAACAATTGAAGATGCCCTATGGAAATAATATCAAAAGTCTGGATGAAAATGATCAAAACAAATATCTGGCTATCCTTCAAGTTGACAATAAGCACTCTGAAGTGAAGAAAAAGGGTTAGAAGTGAATACATCAAGAGAGTGAAGAAGATCTTCAAGTCCAAACTCAACGGAGATAATACCGTCAAGGCCTTCTGAACAATTATGTAAATGACACCGTCATCATCAAATGCTCCCAAATTAAAGAAACCTACTCAATAACATATTCCTTGGGATCAAATTCACATGCAAAGAGGAAACAGACACAGACTCACATTCCTCAACATTGACAAAGGTGACTGGACAACAGAGAACTGGAAACCCGCATCTATCACAAACCCACGCACATGGACCAGATCCTGAGCTTCACAAGCAACCACCCCATCACACACAAAAGAAGCTGTGTCCAGATCCTCTTCAGAAGGACCAGGATACACTGCAGCACCACAACAATAAGAAAAGTGGAAGAGAAACAGCTGCTTATCATCTTTCTCCTTAACTGCTATCCAAAAATTTCATATTCCAACACACAGCACCCAAACCACACCACACCACACAGCCAACCACCACACAAAAAACTAATGCTACCATACACAAAAGGTGTGCTGAAATGACAACCAGAATCCTCCAACCCCTAGGAATAGCAATAGCCCACAAACCCACAGCCATAATCTATCAGGAATTCTCAAGAACCAAAGACAAGATACAGAAGGATGAAAGAAACAATGTCATCTACAAAATCAGCAGTAACCATTGCAACCAATTCTACGTGGGACAAACATCACATAAATTAAAAACCAGGATCCACAAACACCAGCTGGCAGTCAAATACTATGATCCCAAATCCTTAATCTCTACCCACACTGACACCAAACAGCACCAGTTTGATTGGAGCAGGACAAAAATCTTTGGCCTTGCTACCACCCACCATGCTTGTGAATTCATCAAAGATTGGCACTCCACAAGCAATTCCGTCAACAGACACATTAACCTGAGGGGTTCACATTGACCTATGAATCCCTCAGAATCCAAATCAATTGCACAGTCAACCAGAGAGCAGCACCAACCTTCAACCAACCCATACAACTCCCCCCCACCAACAGTTCACCTCCCAATGACCAGATGTAATTTCCCTATCACAAGATCTGTCACAAGACTCTCACTGATGTTTCACTCCTGACCCATCACAAGACCCTCACTTGACACACCCATACCTGAAGCCCTTATAAACAGAATACTGACACTGACATCCCATAAACTCCATTGAAGATGTTACCTTGCCTGGTAAGGAAACATTTGGAAACCAACCCACAAGCTTGGAGAACAAACCTTCACCCTCAACTAGTCTATATTATCAAAATTATAATAAAAATAGATGTAATAAAAATTCTTTAAAATTATGAAAAAATAAGCAAAAAAATTAAAATCTCTGATAACCTAAATAGAAAAGCCTTTTAAAAATTATGGACATTTAAACTGAAAGGTTTTGTTTAATGTTTAATATCCTTTTAACATTCTAGAAAGTCTTTACAAACAGAGATTAATGGAAGATTTATTTCATGTTTCTTCATTACTATTATCTCTGAATATAGATTTTATTCTCCCTTGATCTTACTAGCTGATATGAAGGCTGTAAATTTATAGCCAATTCAAACCTTTTAAATAATTTGTAATTATTAATAGAAAAATAATGAATTGGAGACAGGCTATCTTTTAGTACATTTCTAAAAGAACATTTCATTGTTCTTTTCAAAAGATTTAGTAAAAACCTATGAGTATATTTATAAACCGGGCATTGTTATTTCATTGCCAAAAATCAAATGCATAATTGAAGAACATGTCTAATTTAAAATTATTGGTTTCTTCTTAAAAAGGCCATATAATTGCCTTTGGTTTCTTGCTATAATATTGCCAACCCCTGATGATTTTGTGATTTCTGTATTGCTTCTACGATGTTCACCCGCAGGGGAAAAATGACTTCATAAGCAATACTCTTAGATATAATTTGCAATATTTACTTCATTAGAGGAAAAACTAAAGATTGATAGATTATTACAAATGACACAATTCTCTGAATCCATTCTTGCATTCTTCTTTGCATAAATCAATTTCCACAAACTTAGCAGAAATTACTACATAATAGCAACACAAATAATCATATACAGCATTGTAATGTTTAAGCTAAGTCACCACTATTTACTTGGTTTGCTATTTTAAAAAGAAAGGCAAAATAAGAAAAACAAAACTTCACAAATACTTTCTGGTACAATTTTATGTTCTACAATTAAGTCAGTTTGCATAATAATTGGGAAAACTGGAAATGCAACATACAGGTAATTCTCAACTTATAATAGTTAATATAGTGACATTTTGAAATTATAACGGCACTGAAAAAATGACTTTTTTCACACGTATGACCATTGCAGCAGCATCATGGTCACATGATCAAAATTCAGATACTTGGCAACTGAGTTATATTTATGACAGTTGCAATGTCACGGGATTGGGTGATCCCCTTTTGCAACCTCTTGACAAGCAAAGTCAATGGGGAAGCCAGATTCACTGAACAATCATGTTACTAACTTCACAACTGCAGTGATTCACTTAACAAGTGTAGCAAGAAGGGTTGTGCAATAATGCACCAAATGCATTTAACATCTGTCCAGCTTAGCAACAAAAATTTTGGGCACAATTGTGGCCGTAAGTCTGGTATCACCTGTACATAAAGTCCAAATTTTTAATCAGTTCTCCAAGTCAGGCCTTTGGCAATGAAATGCCTACTAAAGAGAGACACATTCCATGTATGAATGACCAAGAATGCGTGTTCTGTATTCTTTGCACTGATTTGTTTGCAACAAAAAACATGCAGTATAGATTTATCCCAAAGGTGCTTTTTCAAGAGGCAACTGGATTTTCTAGTTTTTCTTTGAAGATGTCTCGCTTCTCATCCAAGAAGCTTCTTCAGAGAAGCTTCTTCAGAGAGCCAAAGAAGCTTCTTGGGTGAGAAGTGAAACATATTCAAAGAAAAACCAGAAAGTCCAGTTGCCTATTGAAAAAGCACCTTTGGGACAACCGTGACCTGGATGGCTGAGAATCTCCATAGACAGTATAGATTTATATTGTCATACTATCAAGTTTCAAAGCCTTAATATGTAATTCAAAAGAAGATGAGCATCTAAAAAAATCCAATGGGTTTTAAAGGTCAGGGCAAAATTAATATGGAAAATTAGTAAGTACAATAATCTAAAAGGGAATGGCTATAACATTAGATCATAGACCTGCTGTTATATAGCCCAGGTTATCTATCTAACCTGCTCACTGAAGAAAAATTTTGGATACTTTTAAATTTGCAAATATTTTTCAGACAACACTTTTTTCAGAAACCTCAAAAATTCAATAAAAACAAATATTGAAATAATTAAGATGTCAGAGAAGAAAGCATTTATATTTTTCTCAACAACTTTACTACTGGTTAAAGATACAAAAAATAGTCTTTAGCTTATTTAGGGAATTTATGTTAGTCTTTGACTCTGTCCATATGTCAAACAGTTCTTATGGATTTTAGTCATCTAGAAGAATCAGAATTCAGTCTTTCATTTCTTAGTCCAGCACCTTAACCACACCAGCAATAAAGATGGTAAAACGCTGAATCTTGTGAATATAAGGCCTGTCATTTGAATTAAAGCTATTTAATTGAAAGCTATTGGGTAGAAAATAGTCATAGAAGAGAACAACAAAAACTGGATTTTGCAGGTGAGACATAATTACTGCCATTATAAAATATTTGTGATCTTGGATAGTGATGCTTCTTGTTGTTCTTTCCATATCACCCAGACTTGAAAAGGAAACCCTCCAGTATTTGAATACCTAATCAAAATTGGATTCATTGATTTTCCAAGAATAATAATAAATGACATGCAGTTTAAAGGAAAGGATCATTTTAGCTTTTGATGACTAATCTTTTCTTTCTACAATAGGCGACAATGACTTAACTCAATGTCAAACTTGATTTCATTGAGGGCCACATCAGGATTGTGTTTGACCTCAGGGAGCTAGGTGGGCATAGCTGGGATGGGTGTAGCCGGGATGGGCATGGCCAGCTCAACATAACTCATGTCGGGGGCGCCTGTGGCAGCCTGAGTGTTCTGTCAGCGAAAACGGGCTCCTGAGCTCTGTTTTCGGATGAGACAGCCTCGTGCAACCCTCTGCTAGCAAAGTTGGAGCTCGGGAGGACTGCACGTGGCCCTAGTGAGCTCCGTTGCTGCAATGACCTGCTGCAACCCTCTGCCAGCAAAAATGAAGCTTGGGAGTTGGCCCTCCTGAACTCCATTTTCACTGGCAGAAGCACCACAGGCCAATCCTTCACTGTTTCCAAATCTAAGCACCCCGCAGGCCTAATCCGGCCCGCAGGCCTTGAGTTTGACACCCATGATTTAGAGGCTCTATTTTTGGTGCTTTTATATAACAGAGCAGACAGCTGCATCATTGGTACCCAAGAAAATTGAAAGAGCACTATTAGTAGATCTGCACTTAATTATTTTTGCACAAGTTCCTAAGTAGCAAAAGGAATTCTTGATGATCAGGGAAAGAGGTTGTCTCACATAGCCAGTCTGGGGATCAAAACAAAACCACAAAGCAAGTATATAAATTATTCCAAAAACCCCTTTTGACCTTTTTTATATATTTTAACTGTGGTGCATCACATCAGCTCCGATCCTCTAGAACATTATTCAATTTTTCAACCTCTGCAACTTCAAATGTGTGGAGTTCTTGCTGGCTGGAAAATTTCGAAAGTCAGTCCATACTTAAACTTGGCTCATAACATATCAGATTTAATTGTAGTTGAAAAGAAAAAAGTGTGGATGATTGACGTGGCAATAGCAGGACATAGTTAAATAAAAAACGAAGAATTGGAGAAGATCACAAAACATCAAAATCTGAAAAATTATGACATAAACTGGTGGCCCCAGTGGTTATCAGTAATAGCAAAAAATATTGGAGAGCATTTAGAAAATACGAATATTGGCAAAATTTCCATTTGTGAATTGCAAAAGGCTACATTATTTGGATAATATAACATCCTAATTTCTTGGGGAAAGTACTTGGTGAATGAAGGTGAAGACCAGCTAAAGAACTTGGCAGTTATGATTTCATATTATTGTGAACATAATAATCATCACCATCAACCAGAAGTTCTGATAGTATGGGATTTGCATGAACCCAGATAATGTGAAAATAATTTCTATGCTTCTCTAGCAAAATCCCCCTTTCTGGTTGATACTAAGCAGTTATGAAGTTGACATTTTCTGGGTGGAAAACAGATTACACACTGCATGAATTGTTATTACAGACTTGCGAACTTAGTTTATATTAGCAGTATTGGAAATTTAGTTCTCAGAGTTTCCTGCTATACTTGCTAGAAATTCTGGGAGTTGTAGATCAATATATCTGGAAAAATCTGGCTGGGGAAATCCAAATTGGAAAAGGCCATTTTATATATAGCAGCATTTGTAGACTATCTCAGAGTTCAGACAGAATGCTGTATAATTCACAGAATGTTTTAAAAAATCACTGGGCAATTTCTCAACTAAAAAATGTATGCATTTTTAAATCATGCTATTTCAAAATGAGCCATAAAATAGGTTATTATATGCTGGGGGGAAATGAATATGCTATGAATTATTCATCTACATGGAAATCTTTTGATACTTATCGGTGACATGAGTCATAGAACGCATTGCATTTTTGCATGATGTGTTGTTAATAATAAATAAGGATTTATCATTATATTATTATAGGAAATGCAACGGAAAGTATTAAAACTTCCTCTTCTACTGGTACCAAATGATTTACGGTCCACCAGTTGGTTCACTTAGGAGATGAAGGTGCTCTTTTCATTATTCCTGATCCTATTTCCATACCATCCAATATCCAAGGAGCTGTGTACAGTAATCCAAGACTACAGCAGCTTGTAAGATGCCTGTGTGACCCTGGTCATTCCAAATGAACTTGCATTGGACATTATACTGTGACAGGGTTGACATTAAACAAAGTTTGCTACTCTAGGCAATGCAACCATTATAGTAAGATTTTATATATATTGTATTTCAAATAAAATAGTGTTATGTATTGCCTCTAATAAAGCTGAAACTAGAAGTACCAGTCAAAATAGTAAAATTTCAAGTTCTGCTTGAAATGATGTTCTTTTACTAGTTGAAACTAAAGAAGACATAGAACTCATTAATAAATTAAGGACATTTCAGTAACAACAAGATCAGAATAGTTAAATAATAGTGTTCCCAGCGATAATTTATTTATTTAGCGTATGGTGTGTCATACATGGACTAGCAATATATATTAACATTACATCTAAATGTTCATAATAAAATATAAACGTTAAAAAGATCTATGTTCAAGTACCAGAGCCTAGGCCATCTAACCACTGAGGTGCAGCTTTGTTTATATTAAAAAAAATCTGATAGTGGATTGGTATATGCCTTCAGCTTACAGCTGGTCACAATGTGATCTAAAGTTTGACATGGGATCCCTCAGTCATGCTGAGGGGAGGATACTATGCCCCATTCATACAGAGAATTCCGGCAGACACCATGAGGTGCAAATCCTATTCAGGATGGTCCATTGCTGACATGGTAGTTCAAAGCCTGGCATCTTTTTTGGGTCATTTATTTGTCTACCTATGACTGAGCATTCAGCAACCCATTTGGCTTTCCATTGGGAATTGATGTTAAAGTTGTTAGGCAGATGTTGTGCAAGTGCCAGTGGAGATTGCCTAGATTTGAGTCTTCTTGCTGATAAATGAAGAATGTTGGCATGCACTGTTAGGAGTGAGTTGTTCATAATTTTCTGTATTCTCTCACTAGTGTATCCAGCAATAACAGTGGCTGTGGAAGCTTGACTTTGAGAAAGAATAGGAAAAGTGTTGTCATCTTCAGATTTCAGATTTAGTTATGCTGTTAAGAATAATATACACAGTAAAATGAATATATCAATCATTCTGGAATCAGATAAAAACTGATTGCTCACTTGATCAGTAAGTTGAAACTCACATATTTTAGGCAAACGATGTCAATGAAAGATGGACTCTAAGAAAATTAATATGTTCTCTTCTATTACTATATTCTCATCTATTGAAATTATGTTTGACAGAACTCTGGAAAGTAAAAGTACTGTAAGAGTTGATCAGTACTGTTTAACTGATGATGAAGAGAAGAAATGTCAGAAATGTCAGAGGAACTATGACAGTAAGCATTTGTCTCTATGGTCGCCTGGAACTAAGCTTGGTTCCTTGACAGCTAATTTCTATAATTACATGTTTATGCTGAAAATACATTGACATTTTGGGCAGTTACACTTCAGGATTTAGTGACTATGGCCTAGACACTGACATTTTGTTTCAAGGTACTAATGACTAAGCCTGATATAAACAATATAATAAGAGGCTTTTGTTTAAAATGTAATTAAACCTAACTGGTCAATATTAGTAACCCTAATTAACAGGCAACTACATTTTTGGAAAGTCATCTGCATTTTTGACAGGAAGCTCTTTTGTTTACAGAAGTTATCAAAACAAATTCTCTGCATTATTGTCATATATAATTAACACTGTCTTTTGATATTAAAATTAAGGTATGTGATATTGACGTCATGATAAAAGATTCTGTTGTTGTCTTCTGGTATAAAATGATGGTATTTTCTATGTGTTGTGATTTTGATCTCTTATGTAAGCTCAATTTAAGAGAAATGAACAGAGTGATCATAGTTACTTTAGCTACATGTCTGCTTTTAGCTTCAAAAACTATCTGCGACAATGAATCATTAATGACCAGTTTGTGGACTAGAGAAGAAAACAGTGAGAAAAACTCTTCTGAGGTAAGATCTTAACTGGCATTACTTTTTCCATGAAGATTGAATTATCATTATTTTGATTAATGTATGTTCCTAATTTGCTGGAAGTTTTCTTTCTCTTGAAATAGGGGCTTTGGTTTTCTGTCTCTTTTAGCTTTGTTATTCCTCTGCAGTGGAACAGGCTGCTGGTTTTGGCTCTCTTGATCCACTCTGCAGCCTCTCTAACTGCTTTTGAAATTCCTCTGGCTCATGAAAAGCAACAAAATTCACCTCAGTGAAACACTGTGGGCCATGGAAGCAATTAAGATTGTTTTGTTTTTGTTGAAGAGAAGACGGTACTTCAAAAAAGCAATTTGTGTAGCGACAAATCACTTTCAGCCTTCTCTCAGAATGCTGGTCAAATTGCTCACAATATGAGCATCAGGTACCTAGCTTGGACAGCCTTTAGCATAAGCCAAACACCATTGTCCAACAGAGAAGATTCCGCCTGGTGCAGAGCCCATTGAAGAAATCTCCTCAGAATGTCTCAGCATGAGCTCTGTCGAAGCGGCAGAAAGGGGATCCAGATCACAGCAAAGTGAAACAATGTGCTTGTTTCACCCTTAGAAACAAAACTACATTGCTTCATGGAACAGGAGAGAAAGGTTGCTTGAGTCAAAACTTTATACAACCCTACAATGTATAAGCTTTAGGAAGGAGTTCCATTATGACCTAAAAGAAATATTGTATTCCTCCATCTATTAAGAAAGGGCTGATCAAAGAAAGAACAGGTTTACATATATTCTGTGGCAAATTCATTTGTGAGAGAAAGACTAGATTTTTACTCCCATCTATGCTGATTTTAGACATATTCTTTTTTGTAAACAACCAAAAACATTGGATCAACATCATTTAAAAAAATGTTCCCTCAACATCATTTTTTTAAAAAAAATCCTCCTCTGTACCACAAAGGCAGAAAGAATCTGTTTCACTGAGATAATTGTACAGATTGCTCAAGGTATATTCACATTAGTGTGTATAGTTTCAACAGTAAAGCCTGTTGATCTGAGTGTCACTTTGAAATTTGTTTTTTCAAAGTTCAATAAAATGAACTTTTCATTATATTCCACTTTTGGAAAACAGGAATAATTTCTAAATAGATCTGTTTTTGTTTCTCCCAAAAGTTTTCTATCTCTATTAGATATATTTGTTAAATTTATCCCCTTGCCACCCCTATCCCCCAAAGTAATAGTAATAATAACTCTTAGTGCTCACTCGTATTATCTGCTTTTCTCTTCTATGTACATTGCTATAAGAATGCTTTTGTTGTTCAGAAGAACAATGGTTAAACTCATTTCATTTTATATATTGATTGGGAAAATACAAGTTGGGTAGGTTCACTTTAAACTCTACAAAGTTATCTTCCTTATCCTTTCTTCCAAAATCTAGAGGAATTCTTTTTCTTGCGCAAATAATTGTACAAGACTTCACCCAAGGTCTAATCAAAGTCACATAGTACTAGAATGTTCATGCTATATTTTCTTAGTCACGTTTTCACTCTGTAGCAATAGAGCATTAACTCCAGTGTAGTGAAATTATTCTATTTGTTTTTGCATTAGATTTTATCAAACAGCACAAATCCTTTCCTCTTCCATGTACCTCCTCAAAGCATTGGTGCCAAAGATCATTTGCAACCCTTTGGGGACCTTAGATGCACCTTTCCATGCCACTTATGTTAGTCTGGTTTCTTTGCTATATTTTTAATAACATTAAATCATGTTATTTTTTCCCCTTCCAGTCTACTGAAGACCTTATAGAAGAAAAACAAAGAAGTGTGAATCTTGAAGAACTGAAAGATTGGGAACTGAAGAACATAGTTAAGATGAGTGGACCAGCTGGGAATGTAGTGCCAAGTTCAATGGCTAATTTGCCACTAAGATTTGGCCGAAACTTCCTGGAAAGAAGAAATATCAAACCTACAGCCAATCTGCCCCTCAGATTTGGAAGGGCTTTTAGATATTTCTCACACAGTTTTGAGAAAGTTCCTTCAGTTCAAAGTTTCTTCCATTCGCTGGCCAACCTACCAGAAAAATTTGGGAGATCCTTTCTTTTCAATTTGATTCAAGGCACCCAGGATTGTGACCAAATCAAAAATAGGTGAATAGTTTAAAGCATGCTTGATGGAATTATCATCTCATTCAGTACCTGCAGGTTTTAAATGTTATTTTAGTGTCCAACAAGAAAAATGACTTTACAATTAGTCGAGTTGGCACAACATATATTTCTAAATTTGTCAACTTAATGTAATGGTAGCTTTGGCTATCAATTCATATAATCACTGCCCCACATTTAATCATTTTTGCTCTCCTGTCATGTTAAAAAATACAATTACTGGTAAGTGCCTATATTTGGAGGGGCTCTGAGAACTACTGAGGAAGAAGAAATAAGCAAAAGGTAGAAAATGCATTATCAATTTAAATATTGAGCTGTTCAAGCTGTTGGACAAAATTTTTTGAGCTGTTTTAAGTTGTATTTATAACACTGAAAAACCCAATTGATTTACATAGTGAATTAAACAGTGAAGACTAGTTAATGACCAAAATAACATTAATAATATCTTTTTTTTCCTTACCTCCCTCCCTCCCTCTCTTTCCTTCCTTCCTTTTTTCTTTCTTTCAGACTTGGCCATTTGAGCAAACTTTTGAAAAAGAATTCTGGAAATGAAGAGGCAAGCCATCAGATTATGCAGGACCAGTTTTCTTTCTGAAATGTCAATGTGGTAGAAAGAAAAAATAGAAAAAGAAAAATGTCTGCTGTCAAATTGTGATTCAATCCAGAGCATTCGTCCTTAGCTAAACATATATATATATAAGTTATCATGATAACGTCAGTAATAGTTTATTCCCATAGCTATGCTGTCAATACTAATTCTTCTGTACTTGATACAACTAATATCCAGTCAGTTGAAAAATATTATCTGTATAAGCAAAATAAAGATGAATATAACTACTTGTGATTATCTCATATATTGAGTCCAAAAGTAGGGGCATGGGGTGGTGTGTGTGTCAGAAAAAGTCAATATGGCATTTGTAACTGCTGCATTGAAGCTCTCCTCTTTCTTACGTGAAGTAACACAAAGAGGGCAGAACAATCACAACCAGAATCCTGACCCCCACACACATATACAAGTTTACAGGTGGCTCCTTCTGTTTGCCTCCCAAATACACATGATTGTCCTTTCATTCCACTTCTTGAAATGATAGGATGCTATGTATAGGAAGAGGAGTGTTTTTTTTTCCTTTTCATCATAATAGTATAACTGTCTAATAAGTGTGAAAATGTGATAATCCAGACAAAGAAGGTGATTGGTAGTTTATTATGTGAGCACAGATATTCAGCTCGAAAAGGGCAGAATTAAAAACTAAATAATAATCATGATATTCAAAAGTTTCTGTTTTGCTTCTTAACCCAAAATAGTATTTGTGAACTGAATATTTATTTATTTATTTATTTATTTATTTCATGTATTTATATGCCGCCTTTCTCCCAAAGGACTCAGGGCGGTGTACACAAGTTAAAAACATGAAACAATAAAATCCCCTTTGTGGAATATGTGGCAGTCAGGAAGCTAAAAAAAAAATGGCTTCTAAAACTGACAAAATAGAAAATGTAGACTGAAATTATCTCAAAGGTGCTTTTTCAAGAGGCAACTGGACTGTCTGGTTTTTCTTTGAAGATGTTTCGCTTTTCATCCAAAAAGTGTCTTCAGTTCAGAAGAAGCTGAAAGTCCAGTTGCCTCTTGAAAAAGCATTGTTGGGACAACTATGATCTGAATGATGAGAATCTCCATAAACATTTAGACTGAAATTACACTGAGCCAACTCCTTGCTGGTGATTGTTAAGAAAGTCAAAATACTAGTGGCAAATATCTGTAGCTCAGGTGTAGGATGAGGGTGAAGGTTCGTTTTCCAAGCTTGTGGAGAGTCAAAATGTTTGCATAAATATCTCATGACATTTTTCTTTTTTTTTATTGAAAAGTTTTACAAAACAAAGTTTTCCCCCCCAATATCCCCCACCCCCTTTCCCTCCCTCAACCCCACCTCCCTCCCTCT
>JANHZT010006178.1:589227-602430 GCA_032468215.1 Stegonotus admiraltiensis
CAGATGAGCTGTATTCAAGAATTGGTCTAGCAAAAGTTTTGTATGCCCTAGTTTGCAGTTCAATATTACCAGAGAAGCAGCTATGGAAGATTAGGTCTTCCCAGCTTCCCCTCTCTCTGTGTAATCACTGTGTGTGTGTCTCTGTCTCTCTCTCACCCCCCTCTCTGTGTATCACTCTGTGTGTGTGTCTATGTCTCTCTCTCTCTCTCACCCCGTGTATCACTCTGTGTGTATCACTCTCTGTGTGTCAAAGCACAGGAAAGGTGCACGTGGGGCGAGCTGCCACTCACTTAAGGAGGGTCTCCCCGCGCGTGTACATGCTCCTGGCTCAGCCACAGCTGGACAGGGGGTTATGAGAGGAGGGGGAGGAGGGTCGCCAGAGAGTGCAGGAGTGAAGCGGCCCTGTACCTGCTATCGCACCACATTTGCGCATAAGGCAGCCTTTGCTTCCTGCCACTTCTGACTGGAGTTTGTGCCCTCTGCGTTCAGCCAAAGAGCTGCCGGGGGTGGGGGACAGCATGGCAAGGCAGTAGCTGGAGCCTTAGTGCAGGAGAGAAGCCGCGTCCTGTTGTGTCCTGTTAAGACCCTCCTTAAACGAGCGGCTGCTCACCCCACACATTTCTTTCCTGCACTTTGGCGCTCACTTGAGGAGGATCTCCCCATGTGTGCGCATGCTCCCAGATCAGCCATAGCCAGCCAGAGGGTCATGAGAGGAGGAGGAGGGTTGCCCGAAGGGAAGTCTTCACCGCTGGCGATCATTCCTCAGCCAGCCTGGATTCCCCAAAATATCCAAAAAAGAAATAAAAGGGGCAAGGGGTGGGGCCAACCAGTGATGGGACAGGGAGCTGCAGCAGAGGGCTCAAAGAGCCACATGCAACTCCGGAGCCGCAAGTTGCCGACACCCGAACTAAAGTATTATAGTTCAAGTTAGCAGATAAATCACAAACACTTTCAGATAATCATCTGGTTCTTTGTATGTTCTTTAAAAAAATACAGAGGATAAAAAAAAGAAAGTGTAGACAAGTGAAATATTATTTGTTTAAAAAGAATAAAAATTATAAAATAATATTTTAGTTCCTTTTTTTTTTAGGTAGAGGGCGTATGAACCCATTGCAGCTGGATGACTATAATGCCACATTAATTGGCAGAGCAACAGGAGAGCTGGGTAAAAATGTGGATCTTGTAAGTACAGAAAGTGGTATCATGGATCTGGATTGAGTCTCTTGTCATGGCAAAAATCACACATTAGCTTTGGAATTCTCTGTGGCTGCTCTTCTTTGTAGGGTAGAAGGATTACTTGAACAGTCCACCACAAGCACCTAATGGACTGGTTGGATTTCAGAGGGAACTTGGGGTTGTTTTTGAAGTTCCGTTGCAAGAACTGCTTAGTCAGTACTTAATATGAGTGGCTAGGAGGGTCTTTGCATCAATCCACCTTATCTGCCCATTGTTCTCTTTCCTGAATCAGGAGGCCCTGCTTCTAATCAGCCATGCTTAGTTACTTCTTGGTTGGACCATTGAAATATGCTCTGTATGGAACTATCCTTGAAGTGCATTCAACATCACTGCTTTGCCATCAAGGGAACTACCTCCCAACAGATTTCCATGTACAATTCAAGATAATATCATCTTGAATTGCATGTAGAAATTTATTGGGAGCTAGTTCCTTTGATGGCAAAGCAGTAATGTTATGTGGGCATATCATGGTTCACATCAATAATCATTTGCATTGCCAGACCACTCATTTTGCCATGTTCATAGCAACATGAACATGCTCTGGGTCCTTCTGTTAAACATTGTCATCTAGTGGGGACTCAAAAAAACCTGTCTTCTTTATTGTGGCATCTGCACTGTGGAACAGCATCACCCAAGTTTGGATGACTGTGACCCTATTAACCTTCCAGAAGTCCTTGAGGACCTGATTTTCCCCTCAAACACTGGTGCCAGGATGCTAGTTCAGCCTTATTGCAGTGAACTATAACTTACTACAACTCTCAGTTGCATTGTATTATTGGTTTATTTTATATTGTGTTACTTTTATGTTTTATGTATCACTAACAACTAAGAATCACTAGACTGAGAATGATGCTCATATTAAATAAATATATAGGTCTAAAAATCATATTCAGATGTGCAGCATTGTACATATAAGTCCTGGGAATCCATTCTATTCCATCTGTTCTTCAGAGAGAATCCATTCATTCAACAATGTCTCAAGTAAGGCCCTTGGAAGGACGCATTGCCCGTGTCCTTCAAGGCAGGATCTCACATCATCAACATCAGCCTGCTGCAGAGAACTACAGAGAACCACTTCATTCGAGAGACCATTGCAGTGTAAACTGGCATTCAGAGGGAATGCAGAATAGTGGGAAAGCATCCCTGAGTCCCCTTCAGCAGGATACACAAAACAAAGCAAGTCAAAGGGACAATTACCTGCTCTACAATTGGATTCAGCCTGAAACAGCTTGCCAGGAAGAAAACAGTCAAGATAAGAAACTGCTCTCGAACAGATTTCGGAAAATTACGAATACCTGGAAAACCGATCAATTGTACCACAGGCAACTTACAGTGTCACCTGAACCAGAGCCTCTTCTAAAGCCTGCCGAATCCATATACTATGAAGATTTGCAACCCTCCCATTTAAACAGATACATTGTGTGGCATAATCCTGCCATTCTTAGTAAGCCCGCCTCAACCTCCACACAACTGAAGTGTGAAAGGTGTGCTAGTAAACCAGATTCCGAATGCGCTTCTAATGTCGGAGAGATTGTAACAAGCTGCAATCCATCCACAGACTGGATGCCTAATTGTGGGATGGTTCGACCTCAGACAAAATTACTTGATATCCAAGATTCTTTTACAAAGGGAGAAGCCATCAAGTACTTAAATGATCTTACAAGGCGGGGACTAAGAGACCTGAGGGATCATGACAGGTACGGCAGAAAGCATAAATTCCAGGGCATCCATGCTTTCTTTTTGTAATAATTCATCTTCAAAAACAACAGAACTTATAAACACCTCAGCCACAGACTCCACTACTGAATTGGTCTTTTTATTTTTTGTATTTTTCTCTTAGTTTAATTATTTATTATTATGGAATTGTTTCAATATCCTCTAATGTAGGGATGGTTTAGAATACACTGGCAGGCCTCTGTGATGTGCAGTGGTCTGCCAAAATTGCATATTCCCAATACTTTATAAACTACAAGTAAAGAAATTGCTGTGCTTAACTGTTTGTGTCTTTTAACCTCAGTGTTCCTATTCTGTAAAATAGGAATAACACTTAGCTGTCTTAAACCATGCTATCCACTTTTCAAATATTGCATCAGAATCCTTGTTCTATAATAGTAAAATGTAGATAATTGAGTGTTCCAGACACATGTATTGTTCCAACGCCCGTATGAAATCAACCTTCCCTACCCTGATCACATGACACACTAGTCAAGACTTGCAATTGTGAGCATTTAAACTATCCCTGCCCTAGTGGCATTGTCACCAGGTAGCAAACTTAATTTGAGATGCCACATCCATGAACAGGAAATTACCAGTTCAAAGAAATTGAAGCTGCTTCAAATATACACTGTACGATCTCTCTTTGGAGACAAATTTTCCACCTTCTGCACTTGGTCATATCAATTTGCTGGTTGGCATAAAGGATCTTAGTTACAGAGCTGACAGCACTCCAGTATTAAAAGGTTTTAAAACTGTTGACTGTCCCTCTTATGCTAGGAAAGCTGCAGAATTAATCTTTTGGAATTGTTCATAATCTGCTAATGAACTTGACTGTATCTGGCAAACTCCATATGTGCCAGTGGATTTGAAAATGGAAATGCTGTTTTGTATTGTCCAAATAGCTGATAGGCATCGGATTGGAGAATCTGTGTTTTAGATGAAATCCCGAAAAAGTTACACACTTTTACTTCCACAGCAGACTGTGGGTAATCTAAAACTCTTCTCCTTTCCTCCTTTAACTGAAAACATTTTTTTCTGCTAAGTATTCTAATGTGGATTTTTTGTGATTTTCTTTTCTTATGAGACTGATCAAAATAAGAAAACCTATGCCCTCCATACATTTTGAACAACGATCTTTATGGATCTTACTGATTGGGCATATAAGAATTGCCATCTATAATTCCAGAAGGCTCCAAGGTGCATAATTCTAAAATAGATCATCATCTAGATGAAAATATATTTTCTAGTGGTATGGGTTTGAGTCTGTATACACATGAGTTGTCTTGAAGGGAAAAATCCACTAGGCTGTAAAATGGAATTGCAAAGATTGTGAAACAGCACATTTGACACACCAGAAGTAAACCTGCCAAGTAGCACAAAGATCAAGTGCCTTTCAGAATTTCATAGATCCATAAGATGGCTTTTTCTTGCTCAAGTATGAAAGTTTTCCACAAAGAATTGCACAGCACAAGACATACCTGACCCCATTTTTGAGCTCAATATAAAATATATTGAATGAAATGCATTTTACCCAGTTGATTTCTTTCGCTGATGTCATTGATCCATTGTTACTTGCGCGCACACACACACACAATTCATATTGTATTCATAGCAGAAAAGAGTCTTGAGAAGTAACTTGATACTTGTTTGATACTATATGGTACAAAGCTATTACAGAATCTAATTGTTCTGCTTTGGATACCACAAAGCCTCCTCCCAAAAGGTCATGAAAACTGGTCATGGAGAGGATGTGTAACGTGCCAATCCTGGTCAAGCATTGCTTTTATGCTATGTCCTGGATAGAAAGAAGTGAGCTTCCAATAATCTTCTTTGCCGTCCTTACCACTCTCTGCACAGCCTTCCTGTCTGAAACAGTAATACTTTCAAACCACACAGTAATACAATATGACAGGATGTTTTCAATCGTCCCTCTATAGAAAGTGGTAATGATAGGGGAAGGAAGATGTGCTCTTCTCATACGATGCAGAAAATGCAGGTGTTGCTCTGACCGCTTCACTAGTGTCTCACTACTGAATGACCAGGTTAACCTGCTCGTCAGCTGCATACCCAGAAACTTCATACCACCAACCACTTCCACAGCTGATCTGTTAATACAGAGGTGTATGGCTGTGCCTGCTTTTTCTGAAATCGACAATGATCGCTTTTGTTTTTCCTATATTTAACACTCTTTTTATTACACCAGTTCATCAAACTCTCAATCTCCTCCTGGTAATCACATACATATATTCTCTCCCTCTCCCTCCCTCTCTGTACACATATATAGTATACACATATACAGAAGTGAAGCTCACTCATTGGTTACATTGGTTTCAATAAATGTTTAAAAAAAGGCTGTTCCACATTTCTGCCAATGATAACTGGATGTTGCATCATTCACTATTGCTTTTATCCCTTCATCTCATTCCATCTCAAATAGCAGCTACCTAACTTTGTAATTATATGAAAAAATATATGGAAGTTTTGTAGCTTGTTATTTAATCAGATTTATTTATTTTTCACAATTGAGACTCTTGGTACCTATACAGATAGTTCTCACTTAACAACATAATTGAGACTGGAATTTCCATCACTAAATGATACAATCATAAAGAATGATGTCACATGACTACACTGCTAAGCAACAGAAATTCCAGTACTCGTGTTGCCATTGTTAAAAATGAATCACTGCAGGTCATTAAGCAAGGATATCATATGTACGTCATTTCTAACCTCCTGCTGGCTTCACCATTGACTTTGCTTGTAAGAATCCAGCAAAGAAGATTGCAAATGACAATCAAATAATGGCAGGTTGTTGTGAAATCATAATTGTGAACCCAGCACCAAGTATCTGGATTGTAACATGACTACAGGAACACTGGGACTGATGTAAATATGAAGGTTGGTTGTAAGTCTGAACAGTTGTTGAAGTACCGTAAGTGATCATTACAGATGTGTTCAGTCCCTTCAAGTCATTGCAAACTTTCCCACTGCCCATTTTCACTAGGGCAGAGATCGATGGTCTCTGAGGTGTGGGTATGATTATGGGCTCTCCAGATGTAACAGAAGTAAGTCTGCTCTGAGTCAAGCTCAACTTTTATAGTGTCACGGTATATAACAACATCCACATTGTTTTCTTGGTTGTCACTGCTTCCTACCAGGATGCTTTCCTGACTGCCTGCTTTGCTCTGTACCATTGGTGGTCTCCTATCCAAATACAACCATATTCAATTTAGCTTAGAATACATCCTTTAGAATACACCCAAGGTCTTCTGATGGCTGTTACCAATTTGTACAGAATAAAATAAAATACTATCTACAATCCAGTGTTACAAACCAGATGTATCTTTCCAGCGCACCAAACTTAATAACCGACTCTGAAAGTTAAGAGAAGTTTTCCTATTTCAGCAGTTTGATGATTGCATCATTTTCCGCTTGCCCACCCACCCACTGCACTATCAGCCTATTTGCCGCCAAAAGAACAGCAAGTTTCTCGCCTTATGGGCGGAATCCCCGTTTACGTCACTTTTTGCCGGCAAAAAAGGGTCATTCACGTCTGACCCTTAAGGGGGGGGGTGAATCGTGAAAGGCACAGCAGCTTCAGGTAGTCTTGACCTTGTTACAACGACCCAATACGCATGCGTAGCTTCCTCCCTTCCTACGTCCTTGCCCATTGCGCAAAACCAGACCTTCTTATCAGACATGCCTCGAAACTCAACCTACTTTGCTAGTTGATGATAGGCACCAAGACCGTCCAATAGACTTGCTTCTACCTAGCGCCTGATTGGCCGACGTATATTAGACGAGCAGAGAGTTTGGTTGTAGAGGCACCGGTTACAAAGTCTTGCGTACCGGGTGCCCTTGGGTAGAAACGGTGCTGTTGAGAAAGGAAGATCGGCGCGAGTAAGACACCGCGGATTTCTTGCACGTAATCCTCGACTTGGCCTGGTAATTAAAGAGAACCTTCCCCATCCTAAGATTGCATGTGTGAATGGAGCTTCTCGAAATTGGGGGAAAGAGGCTTGGTGGGAAAAGCCGGAGAACGGCTCGCGGATGCGGATTGGCGGGTCAGGGACAGAGGGCTCGCGAGGTCAGAGCTGCAGGCTCGCGGGCGACGCTTGCGCAGATCCTCGAGAGACAACTCGCGGCTCCACGTGGCTGTGGAATGAACACCCCCCCCCGAAAAATGATGATGGGGGTGGGGTTGTGGTACAATACACCAGGAAAGTGACCGAGGGAGGAAGCTGGGTCCATTCTCAACGGGGGGGGCGGGGGGCTCCCTGCTGGGACTACTGAAATATCCAGGCCTTCCTTCCGAAAGAGACGAAGCGGACGCTCCCACGCTGCCTCTTGCGGCATCTGACCTTATATGGGACGAAGAAAGGATGTCAGGGCGGCGGCGGCTCAACGCCGCTTTAATCTGATTAATTTTTTTTTTAAAAAGCGCCGCTTTTAACACGTCCCCGATGGATGCACTTCATTCCAGTGACGCCCAGCGGTCAGGGAGTCTTTAAGGCAGAGGGAGCCTTAAGGCATCTCTGCCGCCTTTTAACCTTGGTTAAAGGAGAGAGGGAAGCTCGGGAATAAGATCCATTCACAACGAAGGACGGAGTAAGCAGATTTAACCTTGGCTGCTTCCTGGTAGCAGAAGTAATGGTTTCTGTGTCGATTAGAGGTCACAGTCAGGGTCATTGAATAATTTATTAGATTGATTCGGGAGTTTTGCCACATGGACCTGGTTTTGATGTCAAATCAATGCAAGGACCTGGTTTTGATGTCAAATCAATTAATGTGCGTAATTCTGCTCACTTGCAGTAATCAGCGTAATATTTTCCATAATAATGTATGCATTGATGTTATTTATTTGGCACACTTCTGCAGGAAATCCTAAATGCATGTGTTTACTTGAAAATAATTTTCAGTGAAAATGCATATTAGTGCATCATAAAATTTTTCTAGAAGCACAGTTTCAGCATTAAAGTTATTGATTATTTAATTATTCTGATTATGTTCTTTTGAGTGTGATGACAGTATGCTGTTAGATTGTTATCACATCCAAAGGCTATATTTCGAATGGGTCTAGGACCAGACTGAAAAAGAAAATTGACCCTAACCCTAATAATAGCAAAAAATTTTTACAATCTGCATGCAATTGACAACATGAAATCAGAAATGCTTTTAATACATTTATTTTACTAAAGCATGTCATCCATTATGGAAGTATACATTTTGGTTGTTCACTTCTAGTTTTGGTGTTTGTGCTTCAACATACGTTTCAGAGTGCCTTGTATTTTGCAGTTTCTATCCATTTTTGCATATTTCTTTTATTAACCCTACTGATGTGTATGTCTTTTCTTCAGCATTTACAATGGGAGATGTTGAAAAAGGAAGGAAGATCTTTTCTATGAAATGCGGAACCTGCCATACTGTGGAAGCAGGAGGCAAACACAAGACTGGTCCCAATCTACATGGTCTGTTTGGCCGAAAGACTGGTCAAGCTGTTGGTTACTCCTACACAGAAGCCAACAAAAACAAAGGTAAAATGGAAGTTTTACACAAAGCAAATGCAATAGTAATGGGGAAGACATATTACCAAAAGATTATTGTCTATGTAAAAACATCCCTTCAAACAAAATGGATTCTTGCTCCAGTGGATAACAGTATTTTAGTATATGTTAGGTGTATTTTAGTATATGTTAGATATCACCTTCAGATTTAATACACTTTTTAGAATGTAATGAATCCTAATTCTTGTCCCTTAGGTGTCCCACTTCCCATATTTCCTTAGCAACTGAGCAGTCCTTTTTAGTGGCAATTACATAATCTGATCCTTCTACATTGCAGATTTAGACTTCTGTTAGTTCAAGATGCAACCCAGATCACTGTATTTCCTGACTTTATGCATTAATACTAGGAAGTGGATGATAAAAAAACCTACTTATTACGTAAGATAATTGTTAGTGCAGGAGTATCTTTCACTGATGTAAGTAGCTGGTAGAATTTTACTAGGAAAAGAATTTTTAACAGAATTATAATAAAGTCCCATTATAAAGTTTTAGAACCTTTAGTTTCACTCAGTATGGTAAATAAAGTTTCCTAAATTATCCCCATCTTAAAAACACAAGGAAAAAAGGTTGGGAGAAGAATTTTGTAAAAATCAAATTGTAACCAGGGTTCTTAAATTATTAGTTCTAATTTTAATTTGTTGGGTACTGTGAGGCAGTTTATTTTTTCTTCATTGGTTTGACTTGCTATGGCACAATGTGAATTATATGTAAACCAACATATTACAACTGTATTGATACATGGTTCAAAAAAACTAAATATTTCTTCAGAATTTAAGTATATTTAAACTTCCTTACTGCATTCGCTTGAACTACAGTAACAATACCAATGACTGGTCTAATATTTCAGCATATCTGTCAGTCTTCTAAAATAATCCTGAAATAATCTTATTTTTTTTTCTAACTCTTAAATCTGTTTCTAACTAGTGTATATTGCAAGGAATTAAATTGGTGGGAAACAGGCAGTTCTGTGTTCCTCTCTATCTCTTTAAACTACTCTGGTATTTTGTCACTGTCTACAGATTTCAAATATTTGGGCGGTAAAAGGCCAGCAGCCCACCTAATAACTTGCTAAGGATTGAATTAGATTTAGTTTAAATTATTGGATCTTTTTGTTCCTTTTCTGTTTTTTCTTTATTTTAATAATTATTATGTATAACTTTTATTTTATTAGATTCATATCTGCACTTTATTTTGTAGAACTGAAGGCACAATATGTCATGTGTCCTATTTTCCTCAAAGCAAGAAGAGGAAATTGGACTAAGAGAATGTGATTGGTCAGTGTCTCCCAGCCAGGTTCAAGGTATAGGACATTCAGGGTCTTCTTAGTTTTAGTTCAGTGCCTTAACCACTATATTGAATTGTTTTTATTCAGCTGTAAAAAAAATTAAAAATATGGACGCCTTGGAAAAGAATAATACAGAGATTCTGATACACGATATCAATTATTTTGAATTTAATTCTACAATATTGTTGTAATAATGTTCTCTCATAGGTATAATCTGGGGAGAAGAGACATTGATGGAGTACCTGGAAAATCCGAAGAAGTATATTCCAGGAACTAAGATGGTCTTTACTGGCCTTAAGAGTAAGAAAGAGAGGACAGATATAATAGCGTATCTTAAGGAAGCCACTGCTAAATAATGGCTGTGTATTGCCTTATTTATTTTATCAAACAGAAACATTCTCTGTGATGAGATTAGATCTTAAACTTTCTATTTTTACATACATTGTACCTAACACTTAAAAATATTACTCATCAACCAGAGAACTTTGATCATGGATGGTTAAAAATACATATTTGTTGTCATAATTTATAGAATTGTGCAATCAGGCTTGAAGGAATATTGTCAGGACAACTACATTGCAACCTGAATCATGTAATTAAAATCCTATCAATGTCTTTGTTTTGCTTGGTTTTGATTATTTTTATAAATGAATTACTGTTTTTGAAGGAAAAAAAGGGCTTTGAAGGAATGCTTATCTTAAAACATTCATGTGGCTTCTGAGGTCTTCTCCGATGACATGTCTGGTAACTAGAACAGTTTCTGTGTGTCCTTCTGACCACAGGGGAGAAGGGGAACAGGGAGATTCAGAGTAATGTTAAGTGGTACAAAGATGCAAATCATGTTATCACTGAGTCTCAATGAGGTGACCTCTATGAAACAACGCCCCTCACTGTCAAAGTAGAACTGCTTATAAGAGCCTGGCTTATATAGACAAAGATGAATCATCATTTGCAGAAACTAAAAGCAACCGCAGAATATCCAGATGCCTCTAAGCAGTGGACCAACTAGCATATATAATTTTTTTGCATTTCAATTATTTTTATAGAAAACTGAACAGAATTGCACGTTCATGCGCACCTACTCATCTTTGGTATTGCTTCCCATGTTTCATCTCAGATGCCACCCCACCTTAACATCAGTTAAGTTTTTCTGCAGGAATCTTTTAGAGGCGAAAAAACGATGATTTACCTTTTAGGCAGTTGGGCAATAGCATAATGAATGGGAAAGAAAGAAAGAAAGGTCATCTTTTTCTTTTAACTTGGCTAAATGGTTTGTTGCTAGCCAGAATATTAACCACCACATGCTGTGGTGTATGCATACTTTGAATTTATATATGTGGCCTTACAAGTGTGCATTTATTTAATCTAGCTAGGTCAGGAATTAGGGCCCCTAAATATCCTTACTATTCAGTGTGAAGGTAAGTGAACTATTTCACTGGAACTGAGGAAATGTAGGAGTTGGATGGTGAATAAATCCTGCTACAACTCAGATGTGCAAAAAAAATAGATAATCCCATTTGGGATTTTTTTCTGGTGCGTTTCATCCATTCTTTATTCAGAGACAAAAGGGACAGCCAACATATGAATTGCATGGACTTGTATCCAGTGCGAGTGCTCACTGAAGGGCCACAGATAAGCCAAGTGGGTTTCATTAAAGGTGCATTTTGTGATTCTTACAACTATGACTTCTTCCCACTAAGTGATTGGCTTTGTGTGATTCAGATGATTTGGTATCTTCACCTGATGCTAAGTCTGGAAAGTGGAAGAAACTTCCTCGTTCTTCCTTAAATGGTAGGTTAGGGAAATCTGGCAAGGGAAGATTCATATTCAAGGCTGGTGGCACCACAAAGTTACCATCCAAATGTGAATGATGATGTATTCTATCATCTGCCCAGGATCAAGTGGGCAAGTGATGTTGCCAAGCAACTATTATCCTAATCTCCACCTGGGCTTCTGCAATCAGGAGTTTTCTACTGGAGGCAATTGTCAGTGTGGGGAATTGTTCCCTTTATCTTTGATCATAGAACTGGCAAATGCTCAGTTGGGACCCAAGTGCGTAAGTGTTGCATGATTCAAGTGTGAAATCAGGCCACCAAGATTAATTCTCACAGCTCAGCTTCTCTTTGGAGTTCAACCAAGGACAAAGCCAGTACAGCATGACTGCCTACACTTTATTCCAAAAATGCAAATACAGAGAACTATTTCAGCCATGTGTTTTTGCTCCTAGAAGTGAAGTAAAGCTAACAGCCTTGCCACATGCACCTGGGTGAGTTGCTATCTTAGAGGCAAGAAGAGTTCTATGGGGTAACATTCAAGTACTAAAGTACTCAATTTGAGACTAATCCTTTCCTTTGCAATTTAGTCAGAATTAGCACTTGTCTATTAAGAACACAATTTCCATTGTGTTCTGACATAATCCTAGTGCTAGCCCCCTTCAAAACTATTCCATTCAATTAAATTTCAACCTGAATAGTGCAGTTCATGCCAATAAACAGTGGCTAGTGGGTTTTCCATGCATTTTGAACTGGTCGGAATTCAACTTTTTATGCTTTCTAATCTATTGACCATTAGGGGCAGTAGATGTGGAGATAGTAGAGGGATTTTGTATTTTGATTCATTTTCTTGCCTAAAAGTCTTCCCATATCTCTGCATAGTGTGTTTCCTATTGACTAGATTTATACTCTCAAGGCCATCACTTTCTTACTCAAAAAAACCTGCCTTGTGTAAGTCAGGTGATCCATTTAACAAATCTGCTCCATAATGGAAGACATTGCAGCCTCTTAGTTATAGGCAAACTTGAATAACAGGCTTTCCTATTACTGTCACTTCCTAAATAAAATTTAGCTTTATTGTATTTTCTTCTCTACAACTGACAGCCCCATGGTTCATTACAAATTTGTATTCATAATAGTGTTTCTCTCCACTGTACAAAGCTATCTGCTCTCCAACAGGGCACATAATCTGCAGTTTATGAGAACTGCATGAAGTCAGTTCTCAACCAAGCTTTTTGCCACTGCATTGATCTGATTTGCCATATGAGTCACATTCAGCTCTGGCATGAAGCAGAAGCCACTTATGCCTGGGTTCTGCATAAGGGAAGTGCTGAGGAATACCAAACATGTCCGCATTCTAAATTTATTTTTGATTATTTATTTATTTATGTATGTATTTATTTATCCTGCCTGTATTATTTTTATAAATAAGGCAGCAAAATTAACTAATATTCCTTCTATTTTCCAATGTATAATTGCATTTTGCTGAAATCCTTCCGGGTGCGCTTCAAGGTGTTGGTGACTACCTTTAAAGCGCTCCATGGCTTAGGGCTTGGTTACTTGCAAGACCGCATTCTGCCACAAATAGCCTCCCACAGGCCAGTTCGCTCACACAGAGGGGGGCTCCTCA
>JANHZT010006178.1:635686-647780 GCA_032468215.1 Stegonotus admiraltiensis
AGAAAGAAAGAAAGAAAGAAAGAAAGAAAGAAAGAAAGAAAGAAAGAAAGAAAGAAAGAAAGAAAGAAAACCTCAAACAAAACAACCCACACAAAACCAAAATCAAAATGGTCAGAAGCAAAAGAGCTAAGCAACTCTTCTATCACTATATTTCTCCAAATCTTTCAGTCTTCCTTTTTCTCATAAAAAGGAGCCACTTGAAATTGGTTATAGACTTTGCAGACTACTGTCCATTTTATTTATATCACTATATTACAACTGCCTTCATTTTGTGAATATCATACATGTGGATTTCCTGACAGCCTCCTATTGATATACTTACACATGATACCATAGGAGACAACCATTTACTGGATGAGTTTCCAGGCCCAATTAAAAAACCTGGTGATGATCTGTTAAATTCTATATAGCTTAATATCAGATTACATCAGGCATCATTTGCCCAGCTGGTGAGAACATCTTGAGAGCCCTATTAAGAATGTTCCCTCTATTTGAAGTGAGGGAAATATTGATTAGGTGGCAGACATAGACTTCTTGCAATAACCCATACTCTCCCACAAGAATCTCTGGTCCAGTTTGACAGTGCTGAAAAAAACCCCCAAAATCTGATTCTCCTGTGTTTGGAGCAGGATATCTATTTCTATTTTGATTAAACTCTGCATTGAAGCTTAATTAATTTGTATTGCTAGTTGAGCATTTTTAGTTCTGCATGGTTAAAAATGCTGTAAAATAATTAAAAATTATTTACTTATTTAACAAATTTATATAGCCACTCAACTCACACATAGGTGACTAAATAAACTGCTCTTATTTAAGAAGGGTTTTTTGTTTTTTTAGCTTTTGTTTTGTGGCTTAGGTCAGAGTCCATTTGCTGCAGTGAAATTCCATCTCCCCAAGCGAGGCTATAAAAAGACACTGTGAAAATGCCGTGGAATTAGCAATAATTAAGCCAGCCCACTTGATTGTTCTTGTGTCCCTGTTGTTCATCAACCATCCCACTCATCTTCAGCACTTTGGAGTAAAAACTATGCTTAGGTTTGCACTCAACTCATATTCTGAACACTATTTTTTTCAGGGAATATGTTTTCCACATATATTTTTCCATCACATTCTTTACAACTATATCCTAAAAATATTGCACGTTAACAGATATTATTGAAAACAGCTTCCAAAAACGTACTTTAAACTGCTAGATGAAACAGTTTGGTTCGGATATCAAATATTCTATTTATAACTTATAATTATTAATTTATAGTTTGAAATACAGAGAGGAACAAAAAAAGGAGATGGAGGCAAAACAGACAAATAATTTTATTTATAGAATTATTAAAGAATGTATTATAATTATAATGTACATGTTAAGGTTAGAAGTTGGAAGATTAGGATTATATATATTTAATTGTACTACTACTGTTAGCATTGGGTAAAACTTATATTGACCCAGTCAATACACTGTCCACAAAATATGTATGGCTGTTAAATGAAAACTACAAATAAAACTTTTTTTAAAAAAAGAAACAATTTTATGTGCACTTATTGCAGAGCATGAAGTCTAAGGGTTGTCAAAGACATCTCTTCATATAAAAAGATATATTCTGTATCTTTTATATAAAAGATACAGACCTTTTTACATACCTTATAAAACATAAGCATATGCTGTAATATAAAAACAATTAGTAAAAAAGATATTTCATAAAAAGTCACAAGGAGAATGGCATTATTACTTTTCAGAAATCTGGGAAATTTTCTCTAATGGATCAGCATAATTTTTTTTCAAAAGGGAATTTCAGATGAAAAGGTAACTGTTCATCCTGTTTCATTAAAGGACTCTGAACCATAGACTCTGATGTGCACTAGAATGTTAGAAAGGAATATATGGGAAAGGAGGCCTTAATATAACTAAAACCAAATAATTAAGGGTTTAAAAAGTTGAAACAGAATGTAGAATTGGATTTTTTAAGTTGCTACATAATCATAGAGTTATGTTAAGGGGGTTATTTAGATCAAGCCTAGCCTCTACTTAAGGCTGAAATTCAGGGGTAACCTGTTTCATATTAATTTTATTAAATTTTACAAAATGTACACTTAAAAATAACATAAACTCACACTCAGAAGGAAAGATGAAGAGGAAAAAGATAAAAATAAAGGTGCAGAAACATAAAAGAAAGGAAAATGAAAATATATGTAAAGTTCTGACTTCTGGCAAAGATATAAGAAACATGTTCAATTCTTAGATTAACACTATAATATAGTGTCCATTTTCCCCCAAAAAAGAAAAAACTCTTTTAAAAATTTTGACAATCATCTAATCCACATGACATATTTCAATTCTTTATATTTTATATTATATTGGTATAAGGTAAAGGTAAAGGTAAAGGTTCCCCTCGCACATATGTGCTAGCCATTCCCAAGTCTAGGGGGCAGTGCTCATCTCCATTTCAAAGCCGAAGAGCCAGCGCTGCCTGAAGACATCTCCATGGTCATGTGGCCGGCATGACTAAACACCAAAGGCACGCAGAATGCTGTTACCTTCCCACCAAAGATGATCCCTATTTTTCTACTTGCATTTTTTAGCATTGTATTGGTATAATATAATATAAAGTATAGTTTTTATATTTTATATCATATTGGTATAAAAATACCAATTGTACATAAATTTCTTCAGTGACTTTTCTGTCACAAGGATCTTTAATTTAGTCATTGTTGGCAATTCAGGGATATCTGAAGAATGTTGTTTAAAAAGTCACCAGGATGGTATTATCAAAGTTGCACCCATTTAATCATGTGTATTGTGTGTGCAACACACATAACAACAGGCTAAGCTTTGATTGCATTGTCCCATCCATCCACCATCCTGACTTTTTGGACCATGCCCTGCAGATGCCCCCACTGAAACTGAAATTAAAACACCCCTGTCTATCTCTCCTTGATTATATTTAGTGCAAAGGACATCGCTGGAAAATCATTTTCACTGTCAATCTGGTCTTTCTGTTAGGAAAAGTTTAACTAAAGTTCAATCAGAAGTTTATCTATTTATTTCAATTTCATTATTTTTATAAGTAATTCATATCCTCCCACTTCCTATTTTTCTCATAACAATTGTATGCTGTGGGTGACTGAGAGAAAGACTGACTATAATCCAAGGTCACCCTCCCAACTTTCATGCCTAAAGCAGGGCTATAATTCTATAATGTTTAATTCATTATTCCATGACTTTCTCTCTGGTACAGTACAGAACATTATTTTAGATGTTTTGCTCATGTTTTTCTGTTCTTGCTTCCTATTGGTTGCTTCTTAGGGCTGAAAGTGATTGGCCTAAGTCACCTGGTTGGCTTTGTGCTTAAGGTGGTATCCCAGTTTCTAGCCTGATGCCTTAACCTTTACAAGTCCACCCAATTTGGGTCAACTGTGAATGACCATTTAATAAAGCAAATTTGAAAAGCAGTTCTTCTATTTTTTTTATTCAAGTCTAAAGATGTGGAACAGCCCAAGGCCTAGAATTAAATCCTGTGACACCATCAAACAGAGAATCAGAGAATGAGAGACAGAGTGAGAGAGAAAAAGAGACAGAATGAAAGAGAGAGAGAAAGAGAAAGAAAGAGACAGGGAATCAGAGAGAATGAGAGAGAAAGAGTGGGAGAGAGAGAAAGGGGGGGAGAGAGAGAAAGAGAGAGGAGGGAGAGTGCCTGAAGGACCCCATCCCGTCACTGGGAGTCCAGGCGCTTCAGCAAGTGGCGTGCTGGATTTGTATTAGTGGTCCGCAGGATTTGAAATTATGAACTTGGTGGTCCCTGAGGTCCAAAAGTTTGGGGACCCCTGTTCTAGTCCAGGAGTCTCCAACCTTGGGAACTTTAAGCCTGGTGGACTTCAGTTCCTGGACTTCCGCAAAGCTGGCTGGGGAATTTTGGGAGTTGAAGTCCGCCAGGCTTAAAGATGCCAAGGTTGGAGACCCCTGTTCTAGTCCAAACCCCTTGCTCAAGCAGGAAATCCTATATCATTTCAACAAATGACTGTCCAAACTTTTCTTTAAAATCTCCAGTGTTGGAGATTTGAGAATCCCACAATGTCTCTAGAGGAAAGTCTGATTAATTGTTCCAACTGTCAGGAAATTTCTCCTTAGTTCTAGGTGGTTCTCTCCTTGATTAGTTTCCACCCATTCTTGTCCTGCCTTCAGATGCTTTGGAGAACAGCTTGACCTCCTCTTCTTTGTGGCAACCCCTTAGATTTTGGAACATTGCTATCATATCATCCCTAGTCCCTCTTTTCACTAAACTAGACAGATCCAATTCCTGTAACCATTCTAGTCTTCAATCCCCTAATCATCTTTATTGCTCTTCTCTGCACTCTTTCTCAAGTCTCGGCATCTTTTTTATATCATGGCAACCAAAACTGGATACAATATTCCAAGTGTGGACTTACCAAGCAATTATAAAGTGGTATTAATACTTTTTTTTAAAATTTTTATTTATATGCCGCCCTTCTCCAGAGACTCAGGGCAGCTTACAATGCGTTAAGCAATACTTCACATGATCTTGATTCTATTAACGCAGTCTAGAACTGTGTTGGCTTTTCTGGCAGCTGCAGCACACTGCTGGTTCATATTTAAGTGACTGTCCACTAGGACTTCAAGGTCCTTCTTGCAGTTGCTACTGTTGAGCCAGATGCCAGCTATTCTATTTTTGTGCATTTGGATTTTCTTGCATAAATGTAAAACCTTACTTTTCTCCACATTGAATTTCATTTTGTTAGATAGGGTCCATTGTTCAAGTCGGTCAAGTTCAGTGGTAGATTTCTACTGGTTTGCCCCGGTTCCCATGAACCGGTAGCGGTGGCAGCAAGAGGCTTCGCCCACCCGCCCGGACGTCATCATGGACAATCTGCACATGCGTAGAAGGTTCTGCGCATGGGCAGAAGTGCTGCACGCGAGTACAGTTGCAAACCAGTAGCAAAGGTAAGTGGAACCCACCACTGGTCAAGTTCCTTTTGGATCTTGAATCTATTTTCTGGAGTATTGGCTAGTCTTGCCAGCTTGATGTCATCTACAAATTTGATGAGTTTCCCTTCTATCCCGTCATCTAAATCATCGGTGAAGATGTTGAAGACTACTGGTCCTAAGACAGAGCCTTGGGGTATCCCACTGCATGTTGGTACTTCCCTCTGTGTAGATAATGTCAACATTTAATTATGTAAACAGATGGACAGAATGACTATGGGCAAGCAAAAATGCAATGGAAGTGACTTCTGACTTTCTGCCTGTTACTGATTGACTTTGCTTGTGGGACACCATAGGTACTATCAGAAGTCACAAAACATGAGATTAGGGGACTCTTGCAGCCACCACAACTTTGTGAATAAAAGTAGTTTGAAGATCCTTGAAATTTTAATTCCACAAGTCATGAGTTCAAGATCTTTTTACACTTTTTTTAAGATAGTGGATTTGAACTTGATCCAAAAGTTGTTCTGTTCTAATATAGTGTTTGGACTAATAGAAGGGTAGAACAGATGCACAATAGGAGTTTTAGTAGTATCTGCAATCCACTTTCCCATTCAGTTCTTTTCCCCCTCAAATAAAACTGACTGTCCTTTTGTCATGGAAATTTGAATAAGTTAGAAAAGTAGAACTTTCAAAAAAGTAACTTCCAACCAACTTCATCCCTATCTCCATCAGAGATGGAATGTATTTTACCTTGAATGTAAAGCACACTTTATTATAAAAAGAAGGGAAGGCCTTCCAAGTCCCACCAGTTTCTAATGTCCAACAAATAGTCTCTGTGCTTGCTAAATTGAAGGATTTAAAGTTGAAAAATTAAAAATTAAAAAGAAATAACTTCACAGCTGGGTTTGTAGTCTAAACTGTAGCTCCATTCACCTCCCATGTAGGATTTGGGTTTCTATTACCATCAACCTTAAGGAATGGGTGAATAGTAAAGGGCTGCTAAGACCTGCATTGCAAAACACAACTTGAAGTCCACATATCTTATAGTTACCAGTGTTTGAAAACACTAATCTACTAACTAGATCTGACCCTTCTTAGTTTTTCTACCTATTTTTTCAATATCAGCCAAGGTCATCCAAGGGTTACGCAGCATCTTCAAAGGTGTTAATAACTAGTTATGAAGGCAAAGAGTTTTACAACTTAATTGAAGTTAAATTTTGCTTTATTTTCCAAATATGAACTATGAATATAATTATCATTTTGAGCAGCTTGGGCCACAAATAAATATCATTTTGGAATGGAAGACTAAAAACTGAGCCTTTTACAGCAACTTTCAAAACCAATTTTTAGGCTTATCCTAAACTATCAAGAGACCAGCTTTTTTGCTGGCCCCATCAAGAGAAAGAGAAGCATGGGTTTTGAGAGAGAAAGAGAGTTAAGGAGCCTCAGAGATATAGATTCACAGTAATATTTCTTTTGTTTCTGTTTTGGTCCCCTTAAATAAATGTTAACTCCTGGAAACTGCCTGGACTAATCACCACAGTTTTCTTGGTAAGGTTTTTTGGAAGCAGTTTGCCGTCATCATTGAATTTACCTGCTTGCTAGAGCTGACAGAGAGTCACTAGTCCAAGGCCATCCTGCTGATTTTGTACCTAAAGGTGGAAACAGTTGAAACAATCTAGAAACAGTTGTCCCAGGTTCTTATCTGATACCTTAACTGCTACACCAAACGGGTACTTTCAATATTTAGACAGTGGCATTTTCATCTTACCCACCTTTTTCCAGCTATTGCACAAATGCATCATGGCAATATCATGTTTCTGCCAGGTCCTGACAATGTTGTTTCATCTTCTCCCTAATCCATTAGTAATTTGTTTTAATATGTCTTCACAATTGATATTTAAAGAAATATTTTCTCCCAGGTTCCATCAGTATCCAGAGGAAGCCTCCAGAAATACAAAATCTTGTTTTATTATCCACCTGTCTGGGATTAAGGTAGGACAGTGACAGGGAACAGAGGCATTGGAGCAGCAGTCTGTAAAAGGATTTTTAAAAAAGTCACACAAAATCCCATCTCCTTTTTATATACACATCACAGTCTAAAACTCCAAGGACATCTCTACATCCCTTAGGCCAGTGGTAGGATTCAAATAATTGAACAACCGGTTCTCTGCCCTAATGATTTCTTCCAACAACCAGTTCACCAAACTGCTCAGAAAGTTAACCGATTCTCCCGAAGTGGTGTGAACTGGCTGTACCACTGCCTTAGGCATGAAAGCTAAACAGGTGATTTTGGGCCAGTCCCTGTTGCTCAGTCTTACAGGGTTGTTGTGCAAAATAGGTGGCAGGAGTATGAAGTATGTTTGTTATCTTGAGTTATATGTGCAAACTATAAAAATTTCCATAACGGTTGTTTTCTATGAATTGGAAAAAAACCGTCGGTAATCAAAATCAAAATCAAAATCAAAATCAAAACCAAAACAATTTTGTGTAATAATGGCCAAGAACCATGCATTATGCTCTGTAGTTCCGCGGAGGAGTAGAGCCGCCAGAGAAATTCTGACTACTCAGATCCCGTTTCGTTAGCCAAGAGAAGACAAAAGGCGTGCCAAATAATTGACGCGATTACTGGAAGAAAGCAAGGCGAAACCCCGCCTCTTTGAGAACAGCCAATAGCAACCGCAGCCTTAGCAGAATCTGGGCGGCGCTGGCGGAACCTTCCTTTTGTTACTGCATTGAGAATCCATAGAAAGAGAAGGGAAGACCGAAGCAAGTATTCAGAACTTTGAAATGAGCCCGAAGCGATCTGAGCATGTCTGGGGCTGTTTCCTGCTTCTTAATTAAAAAAATAAGGTACATCTCCTGAAACCTTTCTTGCATTTTTCTTCTTTCCCTCGGTTTGTCTGCGAAATGGTTTTAAGGTAGCGAAATGCTATTTTGGTCATAATTAGCCATGCTTGAATCGTCACTATAATACAGTTTCCTTGGTGGGGTATGGAAGCGAAGGAAGGGTTTTTTTTTCAGCTCGGTTACTATCCTTTTAAGTCCTTCTCCGTTGCAAATATTCCTCCACTAAAACGCGTTCATTTTTTAAACATTGCCTCTTGCTAGAGACTTGCTGTTTAGTGGTGCTGGCATTCTTTTCTTGTAATAAATACCTTGGATGCCTTTCGGGAAGGACCCCGGGCGAGCGTGGGGTATTCTGGAAAATCGTGTTTCTTAAAACCTGACCGTTGTTTTACATTAAAAGAATGAGTTTGCATGTGTTTGTGGTGTAAAGTCCAAGAAATTATGGAAAGTAATTCATAACTAGATCATATGATTAGGAAGAGATGGAGGGATTAGTTCAATGAACTAAAATTTTGAGTTTGCACAAAGCGCAACCTTTTCTATATTTAAAATATCTGGGTCTCTTTGGACTTAAATTTAAACCCACCTACGTTTCAGGCTAAGCATCTTTTCTTCTTAACTTTGGAAAAGGCAGCACGGTTAGGGTAAATCATCCTTGCATACAGAAGTCTTACCCAGCCGGCAGGTTGACAGGTTCTTTGATTTGTTCTCCGTGGGTATCTGCCCGCCCGCATCATATCGCCCCTTGCCACCTGCCCTAGAAACGCTGCTTACTGACATCATGGAAACACCCCGCCGCCCAGGAAAGCGCATGCAAACGCTATTCGCTCAAACGATTTCATTTGGTCAAAGCAACTGTCAGTCAATAGAAACGATTCTCTGCCCCTTCTGAAGACCCCCTTGGAACCGAAATAGGACGAGCTCAAGAGGCTCCACCCTATTTCCACAGGTAGCGCTGCCTAAAGTGAATATATTTCCGTTTGTCGCTCCCGTCCGCCCTGTTCTTTGCTTTTTAGCTTTGGCAGCTTACTCAGAGCAGGTGAAAAGCCTCTTGGGTGTTACTCTCTCCGCGCTAAAGATACAACAGCTTTGAGAAAGCTTATACTTGTCTAACCTATGTTTCAAGTTGCTGCCAGATCTCAGGTAAGAATAAATTTCAGAAAGCTTGTTATTTCGGGTAGATTTTGTTTTTAAATGTTATAGGGGGCAGGAAAAAAACTTTTAGCAGACTGAATTTTGTACAACTTTAACATGTTTCTTTCCTGTTCATTTGCTTTTTTTTTTTTGCTTCTCTCTATTCATTTTGTTTTGCAAAAGTAGTTTTATAAATAGTTTTGCTCATGCACAGATAATTCTACATATATAGATATAAACAAGACCAGAAACTAAAGTGAATTCCTTTAGATTGATAACAGTACCTCTAAATGCAAAAAGTAGATTACACCCATGATTTAATCAGGTTTTGAAGGCTTTTAGCTTTTTCCTTCTGAGAGGAAGATTGCTGGTCTAAATGGTGAGGTTAGAGTCAATAAACTGGTGCTTTTTCTTCTGATCTAATACGGTTTATTACATGTTTAGGGAAGTCATATTGCAGATTATGAAACTTCTGAGCAGAAGCTAATAGAAGCTGTAATATCTCTGGAAAATATTAAGCTGCTGTAGGAGAAAACTGCCTAAGTAAATTAATAGAGTAGTTAAGAATTTCTGCTAAAAATTACCCCATTCACCCTAATAGCCATGAAGACACTGATTGTCAACCAGGACAGCAGCTAATAAGACAGCTGTTTCAGGACTGATCTAGTCATACAGAGATCCATCCTTCAAGCATTAATTTTAAAAGTCTTTATAGTATTACATGTGATTCGTTTTTAAACTACATTAAATGCATTACCTTTTCCAGAAAAAAATATGCTTATTTTTTGGAAACAAAGCCCATCTAATATCTCAAATACAATGATGTATTCCCAAAATACATTGATAGGCATTTATGTTTATCTCAGTGGTTCCTTATTTCTTGGCTGCAAAAAGGCTAGGCAGAATAGCATATGGAGCATGAATGCCCCACACTGACAAAGCTGTTTGTGAACTGCATATGTATCATCAAGAATCTATGAAATGGCTCACATGCACCAAAAGCTGTCTGTGTTTTTACCTGCCAAAGAGTACTATGAAGTCAATATTTATGTGTCGTTTCTTGTTTTACAACTGATCTATCAAAAGATAGAAACTTAATTTATTAGTTTCCCCATTTTCTTAGGCCAGTTTACGTTGAACTATTACGTTATAACAAAAACATAACTAAAATGGAAAAGAGAACTTTTTCTTTACAAAGACTTTTTTATGATTAGGAAGATTGTGGGAAATAGTTGATATCAGAAGACCTGGAAATTTGTTGGCATTTCAGGAGGTTTAAGCCACAGCACTTCTGAAAAGAGAGTTTTAAATCATCCAACCAAGTGATCTATGTATCTGTAACTTAATAGAGGCAATTTTTATTGAAATTTTCTCTAATGCAAATAGTGGGCTGGGGTAAGGAGAATTACAAGAAGGGGAATATTTTTCATGTTGGCCCTTACACCGAGAAATTTGTATGCCTTTTACATTACTCCACAAATTCAGAATAAGATACTTTCAAGCACAGTTTAAAATTGCCATTCTGATTTAGTCTAAACTTTTCTTCAGTTTATTTAGTTCTGTATAACAAACACAGATGAGTTTATTTAGTAAGTGTGAAGCTAATCATTAATCCATTGCAATATCTCTATCACCAAAATTTTAGTGCAGTGTTTTGAGGATCAAGATTGTCCAAATAAGAAGAAACAATGTGTTTTCTTAGGCTTAATACACCCCCTTTCTTTCAGAACTCTTCTTCAAATGTTGAGTTCCTCAACATCATCACGCTCTTGGGAGAACTCACAGGCTAGGTTAAAAAAATTTTTTTGACTTAAAGCAAGACGTATATGGATGTGTTGTTTCCCTGGTTTGCTTATAATAATTAGCTTTTACCTAGAATTGAAACTTGAAAATTTCATTAAATAAGACCAGTGTTTTTGCATTTGCATTTTTTCAACAGATTTAGATTTTGAATGTTATCTGTGCAACTCATAGTAAGATTATTAAGAAGAGTTTCTGACATTACCTTGTTTCATCTGCTGCTTCATATAGATTTTCAATCATTTTGAATGCTCCCAGAAGATTGTAACATAAATATTTCTCTCTATTGAAGTGCAGCTGATATTAGATTAATTGCTTTATTAATCCTGTGTTTCTAAGAATTAATCTTATATTGCCGGATATGTTGGCAGGGGGGATGCTTGTGGAAAGGTGACTTTCCTTGGAAGAATTCAGCAGGGAACAACTTCTGATTTTGGCCTCTGACTGTGTACCATGGAAATAACAATGGGCAGCCAGCTGGCTATTGACTCTTAACTTCAGAGGCTTTGAGAATAATTGTATTTTTCCTGCTTGCAGAAAGTGCTGGTGGATTAGATACTTTGGGGATTTGATGCATTATTTCCTTCTCCTTGTGGGATACTATATTATGAAGAAGGATTAAGAGGTAATTAAATTCAGTTATTTGGATATTGTTCACAAAGCAGTATAGAATAATTTCCTAGTCACTCTGAAATTCTGGCATCCCTGCTTGAAATGTTTCAAGCTGACTGGTATTGGGTGCCTGCTTTGCACAACATAGTTCAGAAATTGCAGTAGTGTTAAATACAACTATGACAGTCATCGCAGTGGAAATGGGGAAAAAAAGGAACAAGAAATACTAAAACTTTTGAATGTTAAAGAGCCCAGCATTTTCAGGTAGAAAATCAAATGTGCCAAAACTTTGAAAAGTTTCTGCTAATTCTTATAGGGAAGTAAAACAATGCACCCGGTGTGCAGCAGTTTCCAGTTTTCATATACGCTTGGATCAAATGACAAATACCAGGCAACAAAGTTTACTTGTTTCTGGATTATTAGCATATGTTTCAGATTATTGCAATATTGTGTTATGTGCTTTTCTTGAGTATGACAACTGTAGGAGGAAATACTTACCTTTTAGCTTCCATTGACAGCTGCAGATTTCCAAAACAGTGATTCTAATTGCTCTGTTTCAGAAGAGCTTATAAATTGGGTGTTTACTGGCAAAAGGGATGAATAAATGGAGTATAAAACCTGTGATGAACTTGAGTTTATTTCTAGTTGTGCTTCAAGTAATTTAATTACCATATTATCCAACTTAATTTCTCCCTGTTATGATTGCTCAAGAGCTCCAAGGCCTCATTTATTTTGATCAAAATTCTACGTAACGACCCACCC
>JANHZT010006178.1:659473-676272 GCA_032468215.1 Stegonotus admiraltiensis
TACCCAGGGGCAAGGCTACCTGGCCCCAATCCTCTCCGTCGCTCTCCCAGCGCTCCACGGAGACCTCCTACCAATAATGGCCCACGGCAAGGCTAGGGAAGGCTGGCGCGGCCGCAGGGCTCAGGAACAGCCAAATCGCCGAAAACGCCACCAGCGCTACAGCTGAGCAGCAGTGATCAAAGGGAAGCCGCGCCAAGGTTTCTAGAGGCTGGCGCGGTTCCAGCAGCTGAAACGCCGGCTCTACCGGCCCCCGAACAAGCCGCCAAGGCAGGAGAGGCTCCCTGCCAAGCAGCACCCCCCCAGCCAAGTCCAAAACCCGTGGGGGGGGGAGAGGGGCGCCTATAGGGGCTTCCCCTCAGAACGACTCTGTAATGGAGAGCCCTCCCACGCTGCAAGCAATACAGTCAAAGGAAAGGAAATTTAAAACAAAGAAAGAAAGAAAGAAAGAAAACACACAAACACAAGCAAAAGTACAAGAAACCAAAAATAATTAAAGTTAAACTTATCCAGGGATGACTATTCTCAGACTCTAAGCTCTGGAGCTAAGAGAAAACGCCCATAGCTGAGGCTGAGCTGAAAAAAACTGAAGAGACATCACCAGGGAGGCGGACCTTCAGAAGTTTCAGCTCAGGTCCATAGAGCTAGAGTGTAGAATACCCAGCCTGGCACCTCCCATTTCTGCACTATGGAGAAGCTGAAAGTTGGCCAACTTTTTATGGGCAGAGTCACACTTAAGGAAGACAAAGTGCTGCAGTGTACAAAGCTGTTCTTATTTTTCTCAATGTGTATAGGATTTGAAGGGTGGGTTTTTAAACTTGTTCTTTTAATGATTATTGGAGAATTACTGGGTTGTTGCACTTTGTGTGGGCAATTAATCAAAATTATTTCTTGAGCTGAGAAAGAATGACTGGCCCACGGTCATCTAGCTGGCTTTTATAGATAAGGTGGGACTAGAATTCCCATCTCCTGGTTTCTAATCTGGTGTGTTAAACACAGGTCAAACTGGCTCTTATTTCTTACCCAGAAATTAGTGAATCAAAACCTGACATCATAATAATGTTTTGGAGACTAGTTTTACACCCAAGACAGCTACTCACAGTGGAGTCACCATATTTGCTATTGATATAACAAGAGAGTAAAATTAAACATGACCTTCATTTACATTTCATGCTCATGAGCCATTAACCTCTTCCTCTGCTTAAGTCATATTCTGCTGATGAATTACGTAGACAAGATAATTTTGTTACTACTTGTGTAAGTTGCTTTAAAAGGACTGAGTTCCACAGGAAAAGTAGTTGCACAATAGAATTCCTGTATTTGAGAGTGAAGAGCTATCAATCAAAATAACTTTGCAATGTTTTCTTTGAGGAGCAGCTCAGAACACTTTTGAGCTGACAGTTTTATGTCTGTAAATTACTGAAAACTGTACCTTTTAAGTCTGTTGTAAGGATATGTAATGTGGCTTGTTACTTGATTATAATTACTGGAATGTGAATGTAAAAACTGCACTGTATTGCTAAGAAACCTTTTCCATTGGTGGGGGTGGGGGTGGGGGTGGAGGTGTGATAAAGAAGCACTGAAATTTTTTTCCCCTTTCCCCCCTTTGACCCTTTGTGAAATTAAGGGTCAAAATCCTTTCTCCAAAGAATTTTGTTAATTTATTTATATCCCACCAGGGAACAAAACACAATATTCTTTTGTCCTTCTATTTTCCCCACCACAATCACCTGTGAGATGAGTTGAGAATGACTGGCCGAAAGTCCCCCAGCCACCTTTCATGTGTCAGGCAGGACTAGAACTCACAATCTCCTGGCCTCTGGCTTATTGCTTTAACCATTAGAGAGCAAAGTGGCTGATCAGTGACCTTTTAGAGCAGAGGTGTCAAACTTGATTTCATTGAGGGCTGCATCAGGGTTGTGTTTGACCTCGAGTGGCTAAAGACCCTGGCCAGGGTAGGCATGGCCAGCTCCACATCACCCAATGAGGTTCCATTTTCGGCCGCAATGGCGTCCAATCCTCTGCCAGTGAGAAGGGAGCTTGGGGTGCATTTTTGCTTGCAGAGGTTTGCAGGAGGCTGTCATGGTCGAAAACAGAGCCCAGGCAGGCTGCACATAGCACTTCCAAGCTTCCTTTTCACTGGCAGAAGCACCACAGGCCAGTCCTTTGCTGTTTCCAGGGTGGGCCGGTGGTCCAAATGTAAGCACCCCGTGGGCTGCATCTGGCCCATGGGTCTTGAGTTTCACACCCCTGTTTTAGAGTGTAGCTCTTTTAACTTGCCACACAAACCTTGATGCTACTGTCAAAATGTTTTAAATTGACCCCAAAACATTATGTAGAACAGAAATTATTTTCATTCTGTTTTTCATTTCATTCTCCTTCTGTTATTCTTTTGTTTCATATTTTCCAATTAGCCTTTTCTTTGTAAAATGCTATGAAAGGGATATTTTAGTGTCACAGTATGCTGTTAATAACACTAACAAAAATCTATTTCAGTGGTTCTCAACTTTTTCTTCATCATGGACCTCCTACCTTTTGTGGCCATGGACCATGGCCATAGACCACCACCCCTTAATTCAAGATTTAAATCATAAGATTTCTTCAAGCCTTCATGAACCCTCTGTGATGACATTGCCCCCCCCCACAGGGTCAGAGGACCATAGATTGAGAATCACTGATCCATCTACAATATTACTCTTAATCTGTAGTACTATAGAAGGAAAAAAAATTGAAACTGAAAGGGAAGAGCTGCAGTCATGTGATCCATATCTCAGGTAAGATACAAACAAGACTTATGTCTACATATATAAAAACATCACTTTTATGGATCACAACTTATCCCAACAGCTTTAAATTAAACATTACATCAAAGCCATAACAATAATCAAGTCCCTACATCAATACTGAATCACAGTTGAAGGCGTTGTCTCTTTCCAAACCTGTCAAACATAGTTTTATAGTTAAGAAATAAATAGGGAAATAAGTAATTGAATATTGAGGTCATTCCCCAAGTTTCTTGTTTAGGGGAAACAACTAACAATATAATTTCTAATGTTTTTGTGATATGATAGATGTAGGGATTTTTTTCTTCCAAAATCCCTCTATTTCCTTCACAAATACAGAGAGAGGGAGGGAGGGGGAGGGAGGGAGAGAGATAACCTTAAGTGTCTCTTTTATGCTGCTTGGCCATAGATATCATTGAGAATTTATTGCCCTGTCTCCTCTCCTTGCAAGCCTGTGCACAGCTGGGGGGAGGAGAACATGGTTCCAAAAATTGCTGGGTTGTTTGAATACTGCTTTTTTTTTTAATGTAAAGCAGCTTCCTCAACAGAAGCAGTACTTAACCCCTTATCCAACTCTTGTTCTTATTCATCTCACCCTCAAATAGTTTACTTTTCCTATATTTTATATTCCATGACTTTGCTCAGAATCATTGCATTGCTTCTCTTCCCCATGTATGCAACTTGCTGAGAATAACAAGATTAATTGATTTGTAAATAAATCAGTCTATCATCTTGTCCCTGTAGGGATTTCCCAAATCTAATTATTTTTGAGAAGTAATGCTACCTGAGTTTTCATCCCTTTCAGACTAATGAGAAAGGACAGCAGGCTATAAAATATTCAAAAGCTGCAGCAATACAACTAACCGTAACTACTGAATAAAAGAAAGAGCTGATTGCTTTATTCATGAGCAGTAAAGGGTACAAAATATTTTCAAAAGGAAATTTTTAATGCAAGAGATGAGGGGCGGCTATTGATATATTTTGAGGAAACATACTTGATTAAAGGTCTGTGGTGTATACAGATAACCCAAGTACAGCAGAGATTCCTTATTTTGACAAACAGCTGGAGTGAATACCTGGTCTTGTGAGAAAATTCTCCATGTCTCTTTTGCTGTCGGTCAAGAGAACATTCAAGCTTTAATAACAAATATGCAATAATTGATATATTCAATTATTGAGGCATTCAATTCAATTTAATTGCCCTTTGAAAAATACACAGTGGTAGGTTTCTGGGGGAGGATCTTATCTCACAGCACTTTTGACAAATACACTCATGGATCATGGTTGATAAAGTAGCAATATGCATTACTTCACTTTCAGAACTTTAAACTCTTTCATAATTTAAAAAAAATTAATACATAAAATTTATATTGAATTATTTCAAGCAGCCTTTCCTTGCTAAAGAATGAAGCTGACTAGGGTAGCATTCTAAACTTCAGATTCCACTACTGATGAGATTGTTGTCTCTCTTGTATGTCAGATACATATAAAGGAGAATGTAGCACAGTGCAGACTAATAAGCAGCTTTAAATAAATAAAGAAGAGCACTTAGAATTGTACCAAGGAGCCAAATGAGATACTGTGCAATTGTTGTAATATGGTTATAATATTTTATATTTCTCAATTCTTTTTAGTAATTTAGAGCTATTCAGAACTAGATATAGTTTCTAAACAACTTTCAGAAGTCTTCAAAAATGATCCTAGACGCAAATTAATACCAAACATAGGTCCAAGAAGCTAAAAATGTGGGGTTGTTTTAAAAAAAAAAGTTAGAGCGTAAATATTCTTGAATGATGTAAGAACCAGGGTCCTTTCTTTCAATTATAAAGTGTTATAAAGCTGTCTCTCACTAATTTGCTATGTGAAAACAGAATGCTGAATTGATAGTGGATTAGGGCTAATGTGAAATCTTAAGGATTTATATGATTTGAAAAATCCTTTATCCTTGTGTACTTTATTCAGATCAATTTCTCTTGTTTTAAATGGGGGAGGGGGAATCATAGAATTTTTGTTAACCTTTTCCTGATTGGATCTTAAGTCAAAATCTTTGAACAAAATAGTTTTATGGTTGTTATGCGGATCACATCAGAAGTCTATCAGTATAGTGAAAAATTTTGTGCTAAAGACTTAAAATACTTGCACAGACAATAATAGAAAATGAACTTGTTTTCTTTTTCTTTTTTTCTTTTCGGTAGTGGTTAGGGAAGAATTGCTTGAATGATAAAGTAGGTAGTATTTATAGGCACTGTTTTGTATATTCTAAAAATAAAATGGATAACTACTAGGTTAGAGATGAGCCATAATTTATAAAGAACCATAGAAAGTGCTAAGCAACAGCAAAAATGTATAAATGCTCCATAGCAACTCTGCTGCCCACTTTTTCTAATACTTCATTCCAAGAGGATAAATGTGGAATTGGGAGTAAAATCACATCATTGCTATATAAAAATAGTGTAACAGATTGTAGAAATCAGATTCTGTTACGGTGACAGCAAAGAGATTCCAGAATACTGTGGTGTCGCCTTGAAATTATTGACAAATTACATTCTCACTTCAGTAAAAGAGAATATACATAGCGAATAAATTGTGGACTCTTTGGTGCTCTCTGACTTGTTTGCTTGCAGACATTAAATTATCTGACTAAGTAATATCATCCATGCTGGTAAGTGTTGGGTTTGCTCCAGGGGTGAAATCCAAAATTTTTCTCTACCAGTTCTGTTGGTGTGACTTGGTGGGCATGGCAGGGGAAGAATATTGCAAATCTCCATTCCCTCCCCTTCTTGTGGAAGGATATTGCAAAATTTCCATTCCCACCCCACTCTGGGGCCAGCCAGAGGTGATATTTGCCAGTTCTCTGAACTACTCAAAATTTCCGCTACCGGTTCTCCAGAACCTGTTAGAACCTGCTGGATTTCACCCCTGATTTGCTCCCTGTTATATTCAGTAACCTGGTCTGTAAATGCTGGTGTGAGTGTGCTTTTCTTCATGTTACTTTATTGATTACAGTTTTGTTTTCTGCTCTGTTATTTGTCTAATGTTAATTTTTGTTTATCTCCATGTTGGCTGCTGGAAAGGATGTGTTCTTGTCTTTTCCATTTCTTTCTTATCTTTTTTATTGTCTCTTTTGAAGGGTGTGCAAATATGGTTTATTTCTATGTTTCTATTATGTCTGATTTGCCTAAATGTCAAATTTCCAGGAATTTCCTAGTATTTTTTTAAAAAATTCCTATGGCTCAATCTTGTTTGTTTTTTGGATCTTGCCTGGACATGTCCCTGCACTTTTCTTGGCAAGGTTTTTTGGAAGTGGTTTGCCATTGCTGCCTTCTTAGGGCTGAGAGAAAGTGACTGGCCCAAAGTTCCCCATCTGGCTTCAAACCAAAGGTAGGATTAGAACTTCAGGTTCCCAGTTTTCTACTTTGATACTTTAATTGTTACACCAAACTGGCCTCCCCCCCCCTTTTAGATTTAGTTTGGTCTTAATACTGATATACACTCAGCATCTTTAATATTCAGTGTAAGGACTATAACAGCCATTATGTAGGAAAGACAGAAGACTAAGAGTCAGATGATGTGATGGAAATTCCTTAATCTCCCAATACACAGACAGACTCAGCCATCGTTTCAACTGGGAAATTGTGAGCATCCTAGACCAAGCTAATAGTAAACTAAAATATAAAACAAATCTCCTATCACAGCTGAAAGTTTACAGGTGGTCCTTGACTTACAACAGTTCATTTAGTGACTGTTCAAAATTACAATGGCTCTGAAAAATGTTATTTATGACCATTTTTCACACTTACAACTGTTATATTATCCCTAGGGTCACATGATCAAGATTCAGATGCTGGGCAACTGGTTCATATTTATAATGACTGCAGTGTCCTGGGGTCACGTGATCCCCTTTTGCGATCTTCTCACAAACAAAGTCAATGGGGAATCCTGATTCACTTAACAACAGTGTTAGTAACTTAACAAATGCAATGGTTCACTTAACAACGGTGGCAAGAAAAGTCGTAAAATGGGGCAAACTCACTTACAAATGTTTCATTTAGCAACATAAATTTTGGGTTCAATTGTGGTTGTAACTTGAGGACTGTATTTGGAGGGCAGTTTCTATGAACTACTCCCAGTCTAATCTTGGACTCTAACTCTGGGCTTGCAGAATAAATCCCAGCAGCTCCTAATACTTCTTTACAAAATAAAAATGTTCTTTCTTAGTTGTGCAAAACCTAACAGTAGATTTAAAGAATTTTTACCTGTTTCAGGAACAATTCATAAATACAGAAATAAAGTGTTGTTTTTGTTGTTTTTATTATTAGATATTCAGAAGCAGTCATGCAAATTCTTATTAATTTAGAATAACTAGAAAAGCAGAATCAGTTCATAAAAGTAAGTTTTGAAGAGTGATAGAAGATCAATTAATTGAAAATAACTTTGTCATTTGCACTTGGATGAATTCTCATCTAGATAGTGATCCTTAATTTGTAACCACAATTGAGCTCAAAATTTCTGTTGCTAAGCAGGACAGTTGTTAAGTGAGTTCTGCCCTATTTTATGACTTTTCTTGCCATAGTTGTTAAGAGAATCCTTGAAATTGTTGTTTGTAACATGGTTCTTAAGTGAATCTGGCTTCCCCATTGATTTTTCTTGTCAGAACATTACAAAAAGGTGATCACATAGTCCAACATACTGCAACCGTCATAAATACAAGGCAGTTCCCAATCATCCAAATATTGATCATGTGACCATTGGGATGCTACAATAGGCATACCTGTGAAAATTGGTCATAAATCACTTTTTTTTCGGTGCCACTCAAAAGCTTACTAAATGATTGGTTGTAAGCAGGGGTGAAATTCAGCAGGTTCTGACAGGTTCTGGAAAACTGGTAGCGGTAATTCTGAGTAGTTGGAGAACCGGCAAATACCACCTCTTGCTGGCCCCAGAGTGATGTGGGAATGGGGATTTTGCAGTATCCTTCCCCTGGAGTGGGGTGGGGATAGACATTTTGCAGTATTCTTCCCTTGCAACACCTACCAAGCCACACCCACCAAGCCACACCACACCACTCCCACCAAGCCATGCCCACCAAGCCGGTTGAGAACTACCCATGCTTAGAATTTTAAAAGAATCTTTTGTGCACATGGAGATATAGAATCTGGAGCAATGATGATGAACTTATACATACAGATTACTTTTACTGGGTGCTGAACTACAAATATTGTATCTCATTAAGATGTTCTTAACATCTTAAGCCTACCAGGTAAGTTATAACTGTCAGGGTTCCAACTGATGCCCTATTGAGTTTTCTTTGTGTGTGTATATCGGGTGGGTTCCACTTACCTTTACTACTGGTTCGCAACAGGACTGCACATATTACCCATGATGATGTCATGATGGGTGGGCGGAGCCTCCCGCCGGTTTTACTACCGATTCTACAGAACTGGACCGAACTGGAAGCAACCCACCACTGGTGTATATGCATGCTTTCATTCAAGCAACAGTAGATGAGACAGGATTTCCTACTTGCCATAAATATATTCTCATTTATTATGGAAGATAAATAGAGAAGATAAATAGGGAGAATCAAAGGAAATATGTTTAAAAGTACAAGTGCCCAACAGAAAATATTCTCCATTTCTATTGTGCAAATGAAAGATAATTCCAGCTTTTAAAGAAAACCATCTTTAATAAATCAGATGTTAGTTCATGACCAGTTGAAAAGAGTCACAGAAAAATATGAGAATTTGATTTACTATTTTATATAACTAGAAAGTGAGGTAAGACAAGAATTCCCTTTCGTAGGTAACTGCAGCTGAACCACAGCAGGAGCTACCTAGAATGTTATAATTTAAAAGAACATTCTAAAACTTGAAACTGGTTTTGTTGTGGTATTCAATAAATCACAGCAAATAAAATAATCAAATAACAGCTTTTATTTGTTCCCTCAAACAAATTAGACTAATAGGCATAGAATCCAAAATGTTTCAAAACATCTATTGGGAAATTCCTACTGTACCTGAGATTCCTTTTGATATAGTATATTATCAAAACACTTTCTTTCCTGTTTGAGTTGTGAAAGGTACTGCTTTTTTAAATACTGACTTTATACAGAACGAGAACCTGTTTCCATGGTTACAGTACTATAGTTCACATAATTCTCAGAGGGGTCTGCTAGCAGAGTTTCTGTTTCAGATATAGACTGCAATTCTTGGCTTCTGTTACTGTTTTCCTACCAGACTCAATAGTAAATTTAAACTGAAACGTTCAATCTTATTAGACAACAAGTCTGATATTTTATGACTCTGTGTGCGTGTGTTTGTGTGTGTGTATGCGCGCGCGTGTTCACGTGCATTTATGTATGAAGTTTATCTGAATGAATTTTTAACCATTCACTATGACACTTCAATGTTTTCATGTTATTCCATAGGTTTAATATTCAATAAAGGTTAATTAGCATAAAAGGTTAATTAGCATTTTGATGAAAAGGTATGAAAAATATGGAATAAGACTGCATGACTCAAAGATAGAAAAGGATTGGTATGCACAGTATATATCAGTGATGGCTAACCTTTTTGGCATCGCGTGCCAGGAAGGGGGGTGGGGGAGGTTCGTGCGTGCCCACAGCCATAATTCTATTTGCCTCGCTCCTGGCATGTGATGGCCCTGTAAGCCCGTTTTTGTCTCTCACCTGGCTCCAGATCCTCTCTATGCATCTGGGGAAGGTGAAAACGGTCTTCCCCACCCCCTCAGAGGCCCTCTGGAGGCCCGAAACACCCTGTTTCCCAACTTCCGGTTGGACAGGAATTTTTTGCTGTCTCTAGCCTCCAGAGTCTCCTAGAAAGGATCTGGAGCCAGGTGAGAAAGAAAAACGGGTCTTCCCCACACACCCTCAGGCCATCCGGAGGCAGGAAACAGCCTGTTTCCCTACTTCAGATGGGCCCAGAACGCCAGAAAATCAGCTGGCCGGCACGCACATGTGCACCAGAGCTGAGCTGGCATGCCCACTGATATGGCTACGTGTACCACTTGTGGCACGCATGCCATAGGTTCGCCATCATGGGTATATATCAAAGAAAAGACATGAAGAAACTATGCAAATTATTAAATTATTGTGCTGATTTCTTCTGTAAAGTTTTCTTTAAACTGTTACAAAGAAGAATACATCCATACATTAAGAAATAAAAGCCAAATGAACATGCAAGTTGCAAAAAAGCCAGAGATGGATGGACAATTACAATATTGTCACTATAACTGTTTGGCAACCAATATAAGGCTGGCAAAATCGGAAGAGTTGATAAATGGAACCATAATTGGAGGCCGAAACAGATAATCATTTTGTTAGCTGAAAGTAATTACAACTTAGAATATCTGATTATGAAAGTAAGAATGGAAAAAGAAAATTCCAGGTGAATGTTAAATGTTAAGACAAAAGTAATTTCAGTCTCCATACTGAATAAAAGTATAAATGGTGGCCAGGAAGGGCAAAAACCTTTTTTTTCTTACTTACCTCTTCGAAATCTTGGTGCATCTTATACACTGGTGTGTTCTATAGTCCGAAAAATACGGTAACTTATCAGTGATTCATTTAACAACTGTGGCTAGAAAGATCATAAAATGGGGCAAAATTCACTTTAAAACTATCTCATTTAGCAACAGAAATTTTGGACTGAATTGTGATCGTAAGTCGAGGACTACCTGTATTATATCACAGATTAACTTGCAGTTTCATGACAAACTATTGAAGTTTTTTCACTGGAAAAAAATAGTTCTTGCCTGGTGTTCGTATGACTATCAAGTGACATGTATACATTGGGTTTCCCCCCCTTTCTTAGGAATTTCCTCTGAATGCTAAGAATGCCTTTGGAATGTATTTGGGAAAGAAATGACTCTGCTCTTTCTCTTCTATTTCTTCCCATCCTTCTGGTGTTATTTTAAGTGATTTGATTCAGAAGAATTTTGTTCTACAATCATGACTGAAGAAAAGAATCTGGGGGTGTCTCAGACTGCCTTGTCACCTTCAAGAAGTACTAGCAGCTGCTCTTCTAAACAAGGAAGTCGGCAGGTAAATACAAAGTTATAGTAATCTTTGTTTACAACTTTCTAGATTTGTGAAGAACATAAATGAAATCTATAGTATATTAAGTTCTGGCCATGTGACTATTTCAGAGAACCAATCTAATGTATTGAGAATGTAATATCAATAAGTCTATCATGATTTTTTTTTTTGCTTTGATTTATATGCTGCCCTTCTCCTGAAACTCAGGGCAGCTTACAATGCGTTAAGCAATAGCCTTCATACTTTTGTATATTTTATACAAAGTCAGCTTATTGCCCCCACAAACTGGGTCCTCATTTTACCTACTTTTGAAAGGATGGAAGGCTGAGTAAACCTTGAGCCTGGTGAGAATTGAACTCGCAGTAATTGCAGGCAGCTGGCTTTACATAAACAGTACTTTAGCTACTGCGCCACCAAGGCTCTTGGTCCAAAATTTTGGACATTTTGTGTCAACATGGCATCATATACCAAATCTAAGACTTAAATAGCTGTGCAAGTTGGCACAGCTATCATTCTCTTGCAAATCACAGTATTGATATTTTATTCTTAGCAGAGCATTTTCTGGAGAATTTGTTTATTTGAGACAAGAATAATATCACACATTTTTAAAAACAGTTGTTGTTTTTTTTACAGAAAAATAGGCTCATGTATATAAATGATTATATGTGATAGTAATCCTTGGGCAAACCAGTTTGGAAAATTAGGCTCAGCATAAGAAGAAATAGGTTTATTATTAAAATAATAGTTATAACTATTCACTTTAAGTATAGAATGTAAAAAACTGCCGTGCAATTTTATATATTGCATTATGTGATTTTATTTATATATTTATACTAACCCTGCCTCATCTAAAATGATCTGGATCCATTTTTCTAAAATTTATATATTAGAAAAACAGATCATTTGAACAGCCCCATCACTAAAAATTATTGCTGGGTTTTTGCAATGGCTTCTAATTTATCAAGCTACCAGCAAGACTCCAGGATTTAATTAGCTAGCCATTTCATTTATTATATGGAACTAAGATCCTTTTTTAATAATTTGAAGACAGTTATTTTCTTATTGTGAAATAATAAAGAAATTGCATGTTTTGAAGTTAATGAAAAAATAGATTTCATAAAAAATTGCTGTTGTACTTTATTTGCTTACAAAGCAATGCTTCTCACATTTGTTTTTTTTTTTGTAAGTGTTATATGAAAACTTCCATAAACGAAGCATTGGCCATGTCGATTATGAATAATGGGAGATGTTTTCCAACATATAATTAGAGAATCATAATATTTTTGGTTAAGTACAGTAGATCTCAGGGACAATATTACCACTCATTTTTTATTGGAAGTTCCTTCTGATGCTTATTTTCCTCCTTCCTTTTCAGTAACAATATTGGAGAGTGTTTTTGTAATCTAAATACCTGTTTCCCTCAAAATAAGGGCACATGCAGGGGCATGCATGCATGGGGTGGGGTGCGTGCTTGGGGCCCGCACACGCATTGCAGTTTGGGGGGGGTCCAGACACACATGCATGCACACATGTGCTTTGGGCACTTGGTCCGGAAAAGGTTAGCCATCACTGGACTAGAAGTTCTCCCTAGAGATGTTCTTGTATAAAAATTCATTGACTTCCCTTTCTCAAGAATATAGATTAAATATATTATTTCTCATGATGATATCAACTGCTAATCCTGATACCAGCTTCATATTTATAATCATCCTTTGTGTATTCACAACACAATTGAAAATTAACATTCTAAGATTTTAGATCAGCTTTATTATAATGCTCATGTGTTTCATAAGTTACTTCAGTAGTAAGAAAAAAAAATCAATATTAAGATGAGATTTTGCTTTCATGTCATGTCTCACTGAGTCGATTTGTCTGTCTCTCTCTCAGATACCCACATATACATTTGAAAGTCAGGCTTGCTCACATATTTTCAAGGTCACTACACATCCTTTGAAACAAATAAAAGAATAAGAAAAGATTTGGTGGATTACAGATCTATTTGCCTAGCAGACTGTTTTCAAAGGAGGCAAATCCAGTGCTTCTGGAAGGTTTATTGCCAGGTCATGAAGAGGCAGGGGGAAAAAACCCTCTTTTCAACCCTTAGTAACTGCTGTTGAAAGAATCTGGAAGCACAAAAGTTCTGTAGACAAATATAACTCAGTTTCATCTTTTGCTATGTTTTTATGAACCCCAGTTATCAGAAATAGCATTTGTTGTAAATGCTCAGTTGTAAACTGCCCAGAATCACTAAGGTGAGATGGGCAGTACAAAAATTCAATAAATAAATAAAAATAAATGAATGTACCATTTAAAATCATTTACAGGTGAAGAGTAAGAATAGTTCCTTTTATATTCTGCTTATTTAGCTTATTAGACAAAAACATAGCTAAAACACCGGTAGTTCAAATCAGCAAATCTTTATAAGGTCTCAGAAAGCATTTGCATGTTGCTGAAACAACAGTTGTTCCCAAGTGACTTTTAATCAACACCTTCAACTATAACTGACAAAGGTATTGATCATTCCCTTAGCAATCCCACACAAAAAATTGATCCTGCTTTTCCAATAAATGCTACTGCTTTCAATAAAACGTTATTGGATCCTTGGGCTTCACTAGAGCAGGTGGTGGCCAATTTACTATGTTCCATAAACACATTTGTTAAGTGGAAAAATTACCAAAATAAGTTACAGAAGTGTTGATTTTAGGATGGCATTACAGGTAGTCCTCGACTTATAACCACAATTGAGCCCAAAATTTCTGTTGCTACTAAGACAGTAGTTAAGTGAATTTTTCACCATTTTACAACCTTTTTTTCTGACCTAGGCTTCCCCAAAAAGCATGAAGCAGAATCCTGGTCCCGACACAAACCCTTTTATTAAACTAACAGTGAATTCCTCTCATTCACCTTTAGCAAAGTCTTTCAAGGGAGAATTTACAGTCACAGACCTTATCTGGCTTGGAGAGCTGCCAGGCCGATACCTTCAAAACTTGGCAAAGAGTCTCGGAGGGTCACAAACCAATTAGGCGAACTAATTGTGTCCTGCAAACTCCACTCCCCTTTCACTCCTCTTTTATTCCCTCTGGGAGGAGCCATTCATCATCCACCTGTGGCCTTACTCCCAAGTCGACCGACCCTTGTTCTTTAGCTGTTCCCTTTGTCTGGCAACTCTGCGCATGCGCACACTGGGAATAGGCTCCAGCTGTTCGTCTGCCTCACAGATGTGTGACACTGAAGGCAGCTGATAACTGGCATCCGGCTCTGGCCCCTGTCTGCCTCCAATGCAGAGCCCTCCTCAGAGCCTTCCCCAGGCTCCAGGACTGGCCCATGTTCCTTCCCAACCTCCTCACTGTCCGAATCTGCTGCCAGCTCTGCTGGCCGCTGGCAGGCCACACCACCTTTCTTATCACAGTTGTTAAGTGAATGACTGCGGTTGTTAAGTTAGTAACACAGTTGTTAAGTGAATCTGGCTTCCCCTCTGACTTTGCTCATCAGAAGGTTGCAAAAGGTGATCACATGAACCCGGAATACTACAACCATCATAAATATGAACCAGTTGTCAAGCATCTGAATGAAAATCACATGACCATGTGGATGCTGCAATGGTTGTAAGTGTGAAAAACAGTCATGTTACTTTTTTCAGTGCTATTGTAATTTTGAATGGTCACTAAATGAATGGTTGTAAGGCAAGGACTACCTGTGTTAAAAATGCAGATATGGTACCTTTTTATTTTCTTTTTTCCTTTTCCACATTAAGAAAACTTTAATCCTATGTTTCTACAACGCTGTATTTAAAAAGAAATCATGACCTCAAATTACATTTTTACTTCTCCAAAACTAACCACACAATTCAAGAAGATATGATGGATGTCTTGGGGAACAAATTTAGAGCTACAGAAGAAGAGCAAAGAATTAGTTGTGAACTTTTATAAATTTTGTCTTTTTATTGCTAAAAGGGAGATTGCTTATGAGATTTTAACCTTTGGAATCCATACATGGCTGCTTGCAATCCTGCAGACGTGATTTTGATGAATTGGCTTCTTTAAATCTCTGCTTTCCATATAAAGCTCTGGCCCTCCCATGGTGCTGGAACTGTGGTCTGAGATTTAGAAAAAAGCTAGAAAATAAAGGATGTCAGTACAATTATCTTCAGGTTTCTGCAGGGGTTCCACTGAATTTAGTGAGATATAAGATGTAGCCATTGGTTTTAGGATTGCACAGATAGTCATTTAATAGCATGCATCCCAACCCCTCCAAGCACAGTATGACAAAGCTTCAAACTTTCCTAGCTTAATGTATGTAAAAGAAAGAAGAGCATATTATTGACAATTTCAGCAAATCAGTTTGATGAAAGAACAGAATCATAAAAATCTCCCATGGTACAGAAATGAATAGCTAATTTGGAAACAATTGTGCCAATTTTGTGAGCTGTTACAAATGTTTCCGTTGATGCTGCTGATGCAAAATCCTGTACTCCCCCACAAAACTGCTTTCTATTTTGAGCAGTTGAAAAATATGCACTACAACTGACTGTGTTTTATTCTAGACACAAGTCTGGCACTGTCATCTGGCATGTTGATGGAGTTTTAAGAACAAAGAGTAGTTTGAACTTATGCTAGCTCACGTGTTCCATTATTTTGCCCTAAAATAACATGAACCTTCTATGATTTTTCTGGTACTACCCATAGCAGAAAATTAGGGGTCCTATTTGATCACATTTCATCACAGATTTCATCACAGATTGTAACTGTGTTACCCCAAAGGTCTGACATGCCCTATATTCTATACGAAAAGCGGATCACTAAATTCTTTAGAAAAGCTTCATGTTTTATATGTAAGGAAATGCTGAACAGATGAGTCATATAGACATTAGTGGACAATTTCCGTTCTTGTTCTTTTGATTTGTATAAATCTTGTTAAAAGATCTCACCTTAAGCAATTCTGTGGACAATTCCAGAAGTTATTGATCATAGGGTAACTGTGTATGTGTGCGCACGTGCACATGTGTATGACCACACACTTCTGATATTTGAATGATTGATGGTTGCTTTCATAGAGTCAAATTATTCCTCTACTCATGCATCCAGTCCTCATTAGTGAGGAGAGGCCAGTGTGATTTTAGAGTTTAAAAAAATAAAGTTTATAAAATTGAGTGGAAAATATTAAAAAGAATACCATCAGACTTCAATGTGACATTTCCAGGGAATTTATGATGTTGACATGTCTGTATTTTTTTTAAAATAGCATCACGTCGGAGTACTGTCTGCCACCTTCCAGTGTCCTTAGGGCTTGGAATTCAATCCTCATGTTAACGGTTTTTATAAGACACAAAGGGCACATCACTTATTTAGTGCATGGTCAGAATTATTTAAACATAAATAAAACCCTTAAGTTTAAAACATGCATTAAGGACTATTATCTGACTGGCCTTTTTTATGCTGTCTCAGAAAACAAATTTTTAGTTTTGTTTAAAAAGATAACAATAAAGTTTTGACTTTCTACCTAGTTGAAGTGAGAGATGGAGGATACTTGGGATTATGAGAGCACAAAGCTATGTATATGTGTTTGGGTGACTACTTGTACATCAGCCTGTGCCCCACCTCCCTAAACAACCAAGGCAATAGTATATCTTTGAATATGTTTAAATAAATATATACATGTAAGCACTCTCAATAATGTAATATAATTTTATGGAATAGGCAAAAGTATCTGTACAAAATAAGTTGCCATTACACAAAGATGCCAGACTATGACTCAATGAACAAAAGATAGTTGAATCCTGTATTTTTTGGAATATACCATATCAAAGGCATCTAATAAAATTAGAGGAGCTGATTCCAATGTATCTGCTGCGATATTGTTTTACTAATAACTAAGTAGGTATTATGAACTTGAACATTGGGCGCTATCTAACAAAATGAAATTCAACAGTGAAAAAAGCAAGGTTCTACATTTAGGGAAGAAAA